>PYAF01002678.1:384236-400678 GCA_007407185.1 Glycine tomentella | reverse complement strand
ATAAATTTATTGAATTTGATAATAATTATCCTAAAAACTACACTAAATACTATTTTTAATTGATTGTGCAAAATCTTTTAAAATGAGAACACATATCAATTAAACTCTTTATATTTTTGTTACATATTTTTTTACAACATTTATATTCTTTTATTTATCTCTATCTCTAAATTCTGTAAAAGAAATCTTTATTCTAAATTAAATTTCAACAGTTCATTTTTTCTTTAAAAGAATTTCAATAATTCAAAATAGTTTTTGTTATCATGTTTTTTCATTTAGATTTAAACTCAAAATATTATTTAAGAGATTCAAGTGTGATATCGTTCAAACATATAATATTGATATTTAAATTGTTTATTATAGATATAAAATAGAATTTATATGTCAAAAATATTTTTTTATAGTTTTAATTATTATGAAGCTTATATATTTTAAATATTTATTATTATAATTTTATTAATATAAAATAAATATTTGTCTTATATAATTTACATACTTTTTAAGCAAATTTTACATGCTAAAATACTCTAGTTAAATTCTTTTGACAACAGATACTATTGTTTTTAAAGTTCCACAATGACAGTATGGCACGAAAAAACCCAAATTTCCGTTGTGAAGAAAACGGAAAAGGAAGGCATCACCCAAAGGCTTCAAACAAAACCCTAAGGTTCTACGCGCTTCTTTATATTCTCAGAACACTAACGCCGCAGTCAAAATTGTTACACTAGAAACCTCGTCCCCTTCATTCCCGTCTTAGATTCATTCGGAATTCGAAGAATCAAATCTGAGGTTCAAACATGCGATTCTATCTTTTAAACTTCAGTCATCCTCAAAGGTTATTACTTATTCTTTTGTCTCTGTTTTTGCGAGCATCAGTGATGAGCAATTCCAATATGTTATCCTTGCACTTTGATTGCCAGTGAAGAAGCTAATGGGGAATGGTTTCTCTGAGATGCTCTTTCTTCAATCTCTCTCTATATTCTTTATCTAAAAAATTCAGCTTTTTGATCTATTCACACCCGAAAATTTTGTTCTTTTTTTTTTTATTGTATTTTAGTTTGTTGACTTATGGATCGGTGATGTTAATTTTAAACTGCGTTATCTATCTGAATCTTCCCAAAGGAATTGAAGATAACCATATATTGCTGAGATTCATTGATGTTCTTATTGGGTTTATGTTTTTTTCTTTTTTAATAAACCACGTTATTTCAATGTGATGTGAATCTATATGATTGAGCCTGATAAGCATCCTTTGCCCCTATTATGACCGCATTTGTTTGTTTTATATGGTTTGGTTTCTTCCACTCGTAGAGCTTCAGTTTAAGGTTTAAAATTGTGGTTGTTGCGATTTTGTTGTACAAACATTGACATTGTGGCATAAACCAAGGTCGCACACATTTTTTAAAAAACCTTGTTTTGAAAGCTTTGAATGGGTATTGAATATTGTTTGTATCAGCTATGATGGATTTTACCAGCTGCAGAGTTCTGTTGTGTATTTTGTATATTTGTTCTATTTAGATTTGTGTTCCTATGTACTTAGTTTTTTTAAAGCGTTTTAGTGCTTAAATCATGTATCATTGGAAATATATGGGATCTGTGATGGTGTTCAGAGACTGCGTTATCTATCTGTAGTTTCCTCTAAGGAACTGAAGATAATCGTAATTTACTGAGATCTTGCTTGGCTAGTAGTTTCCTTAATTCATTGTGCATATTTGGTTGGTATAACATCTGTTTAACAACCAAACATTTCTTCAAGGTGCTTCATATTATTAAATTATTAATCTAATATCTGTAACGATATTACATTCTTGAGTTTTGAGCTTCTTCTGTAATAAAAAAAAGATTCCGAGTTTCTTGTGTTGGTTTGCAAAATGATGGTTTTAATAAAATTGTAATGCAAATGCTGATTTATTATTATCGGGCAAACAATGAGAGAAAGTGGTATAAGAAATACCACTTACAGGTGCAGCATGACAGTAGCACCAAATCAGGTCCCGAACCACAAAGGTTGTAAAATATTTAGGTGATAATGTCTCATAAATAGGCAGTAACCGATGTGAGGTATGACCAACCATAGTGCAGAAAACATATAGTCCCACTTTTACAGTCATCTGCTATAAGTACCTAAGCCGACCAAAGTGTCAATTGGCATTCTGTACCATTGTGGTTTCACTGACTAACACTCCATCCCAACAGGATTAGCAAGATTAGCACACCCTCCAAACAGCACCGGTAAATGGGACAAAAAACACCATACTCTACATGATGGAATCTGCTGTTGTTAACTAGCTAAGACCACAAGCACTATGCAACAAAAGAGTTCCAGTCATGCCACGAAAATGAACAGATTTCACTTTGGTGGTGGAGAATTGATGATGTTTTGATGATCACGATGTTTGTTGATTTGTAGATTTTGGCTTGAATTGATGAGGAAGAGTGTGATGGCAAAACTAGCGTGCTTGGGCGAGGTTGCTGACCAATGCCATGCATCACCTCAAAACTCAAACTCGAGGCGCCACCACAAAATCGTCATTTGACATGATCTTTTAGGGATGATACAATGCTTAATGTTACCCTTTTTCTGGACGGAGGAGGAAGAAAGATGGTGTGGTTGCGGTTAAGGATTATTGGAAGCTGGAGAGAAGACCTCCGGGAATCATGGTGGTTTGCAATAGAGAGAAGGGGAGAGAGAAGGAAGAAAAAGAAGAGAGGTGGTGGTAAGACATGGAAGGTGTACTATAATATCATGGAATGAAATCAATTTAAATGACATTATTTTTTGTGCATCTAAAAAAAGAATTGAGGATGAGTCCGGTAAAGTTGTGCTTTGGTGACTTGTTGGTCATGCTTCGAATTTGGAAACAATCTATTTGCATATGTAAGGGTAAAGTTGTATATAATATTCCGTCCTTACCTTCGCATAACTAAGAGTCTTTGGACAATAAGATACTTAGTTTAAACATAATTATTTCTTTAATGTAGCTTGTACCTAATTTTACATAGTATTAAAAAGGACATAAGATATATACCATTATTTTAAAGCTTACTAAATGATAGTGTACCCCTACAACCTAATAATAATAAAGATAATATTACTATAAAATTATCTTACAAAAATAATAATATCATCATATTATAAGGTCCATGGATCTGAGGATCATTAGAATAAGATGTACATATGGTGGGATTCTTGAGGTAAAGTTTAATTGTTCATTATCATTATTGTTCTTATTTTATTATATTGAATGATATCTAATTTAAGTGTCGGAATATCATCATAGGTAATCACTTCCTCGACACTTGGAGGAAGGAAATGGACAAGGACAAGGACACACGCCTCAGCACAGGTGAATTACAATCGTATTCTCGGACAAGTACATTTTGGCGCCCATCATGAGGCCAAGTGAAAATTTACTATGACTTATAGGTAATGGTAGGGACAACGAGCCAGGTGAACACGGAAGACACTGTTAACACAGAAGCATAGAGCCTCGCCAATGCATACTCTGTGCATGTTAAGCATATGATCGACCACTTGGACGCGATTCAAGAATCATAGGTCGAGTTGGAGGCCATGAAAAAATGTCACGTGGAGGAATATAGATCCTTTGACAACAACAAGCAACACTCCAAAACCAACGACAAGACCCAACTTAGAGACCATCCTATCATATGAAAGGAAACCAAGGTATCTCGGACCCACCTAACACCACTTGTATGCCCACGGCTAGTGAGGTACATCGCAAGGATAGTTGGCAAGGGGAGCACCATGCACTTCGGTGGTTTGTACCTCGATAATGAAAACCATCCCTTTGTCGATTGTATCATGGAAGTTCACCCCCTTCTTGGAAGGGTATCAGGATGGACTAATATGATGCTACCACGAATCTGAATGAGCACTTGGATGTTTATCTTACCCAAGTCAGCCTATACACAAGTGATGACTATATTGTATGCCGAATCATCCCAACTTTGATAAAGGGGCTGCCATTGAGTTGGTTCACAAAACTTGGCACCTTGGTTCAACACTCAGTTTGCTATTTAGTTGACCCCATTGCTTGACTTTTGTGGCACTAGTCAATATTAGGCAAGACAATAAGGAGCCTCTCAGGATGTTCATGGAAGGTTCAACAAGGTCACCTTCAATATTAGAGGATTGGACTCAGTGTTGCCTTACATGACTGAATAACTTATATAAGAAGTCTACCTTAGATATGGACAAGTTACGTCAAAAGGCGACTAACTATATACAGATGGAGGAATTGGCCAAACTTCGACATCAAACGCGGGTGGAACAAGTTGGTGAGAGGAAACATGTTGATAGAGAAGGGAAGAAAAGGAATTGAGACTCGTCCAAGGAAAAAGGTCCCCCACGACCAACGTATACCATTACATAACCTTAAACACCAATCGCAAACGAGTTCTCGAAGAGGTATTTAGCTCAACAATCATGTGAGCACCTCGAAGGCACCTACTCCCCCAAAGGGGGATAAGTAGAAACATTGTCTCTTTCACCAGAACTACATCCTTACCATTGAAGAGTGCAAAATGTAAAAGATAACAACAACAACAATATTATTATTATTATCTTACCAAAATAAGGCAAAAATATATTTTTTGTTCTCATAAATATGAAAATGTTTGGAATTTGCCCCTACAAAATTTTCAGTACATTGTGTCCTCAAAAAATTGAAATGTGTCATTTTTTTGGCTTGGAGCAAGGTTCATATATTCAAACCTATATGCATTGTTTTCTCACATCACTATATGCACAACAAAAACGTCACATTTTACAATGATTATATGATTATATGCATGACCGATGTAAAAAATGTCACATTTACATCAGTTATATGCATAATAGATGTCAAAAGTCATCATCGTAGGTTCAAATATCTAAACCTACATGCAGAACAAAAAGATGACACATTTTAATTGTGAAAGTGAAAAATGTACTTAAAATTTTGGCAAGAACAAATTTCGAAGATTTACATATTTATGAGGATGAAAATCATATTTTAATCCCAAAATAATAATGTCAACACACACATATGCACATGCACATGCACATACACACATGTGCGCATGGTGATATTCTTGAGATAACGTTTAATTGTTCCCTCGACACTTGGAAACTGGTTCAATCAGGACTCTCTCTCTCACACACACACACGGTGATATTCTTAAGATAACGTTTAATTGTTCCCTCGACACTTGGAAACTGGTTCAATCAGGACTTTCTCTCACACACACACACGGTGATATTCTTGAGATAACGTTTAATTGTTCCCTCGATACTTGGAGGAAGGCAACAATCACATATGAGGACACATGGCTCAACACAATAAAGAAGAGTTACAATCAGTGTTGTGAAATCCGGTTCAATCCGATTGATTGAACTGGTTCAATCAGGACTCGATGGCCTAATTGGGCCGATTCCACTATTGGATCGGTCACGCAATTGACACATGATAATTCGGCCAAATCCGACTGGTTAGGTAACCAGATCCCAGTTGGACCGATCCGACCCGATTGGTTTAACAAAAAAAAAAAATGGACCACCTCTATGATGTCATTTTGATGTCTCATTGGATTTTGGAGTATGAATAAACTTTTCTTAATGAAATAATGTTAGTATACTTATATATAATATATACATATATATTTTTGAATTTTTAAAATATATTGGATCAAATCGGATCAGTTATTGACTCACTGATTAAATAATTGATCCATTACCTCGATCGGATCAATGATCAAATTGGATTTCATAACACTTGTTACAATTATACCCTCATACAAGTACATATAGAAATTACTTACCCTACACCCTAGTGATAGATACTAGGTAGGTTATATCAAAGATAACTGTCCATTTAACTAACCACGACCATATGACTAATCAACAACTAATTACATGCGGTAATAATTAAAAGTTTATCACACCGAATGCTCTGCCAAGCTTTATTTTCCGACAACAATATAATTGACATTCTTGTTTTTCTTTTTCACATAAAAGTTAAATAATTCACTAGGCCATGTAATGAGGAAATTTTGATCATAAGTTTTAACTTCAGTGCTACCTTTCTATACAGAAATTCAAACAAAATAAAATCTGAAGTAACACATAGGCCATGAATACTATTTGTATTAATGTATCCCAGGTAATGGAGAAAGCAATGCTGGCAAAAGAGATGTCTGACTTTCAAAACGTAAAATGCAAAGCACAATTATATTGATGTATCAACGTTCAGAAATTCCTTCCGATAAGCATTACAAGATTAAGTTAAAGAAGGATATACTTCATACCACGAAATTTGGCAGTCAATATCACGTGATGATCAGATTATTTGAGAAAATGTAAGCAAACATACACATTTAGAAAGACAATTTCAGAACAGTACGTACAAATGTGCTCCAAATGCATGACAGTGGAAGAAGAAATTAAGTTCAATCTTTAAAAAAACACACGCTCAAAACTTCACTTCAGGCTTTGAAAGCTTCAGCTTATAGACAAATCATATTTATCAATGCAGCCATTTGAAAACCTATTTCCATTCCCATTAACTTACCAGAGGATAATGGCCAGGACAAGGTTAGGTACTATTTTCTGCAATTAACCAATGAGTTTGGATCATGCCAAACAGAATCATTCATAATAAATAATATAGTAAAGAAATATTTACTTAAATGATTTTATAGCAGAAACATTTTCTGCTGAAGGCAGAGAGCCAGGGAATACGATTGAAAGAATGCCTAAAAAGTATATACCAACCAACCTATGTAGCATGAAGTGCTTCAATATTGATGAAAGGTAGGAGATTGCACAAACAAATCAAAGTACCTGTCAATGAAACAGCTACAAGTTTCTTTTACCTCTGATTGGTTTCACAGTAGGCATGAAGGACATCAACAAAGATAAGGGGAGAGAAAGATTCTTGTCTTATGAGAAACATGATAAAAGGGAGGAGCTACAGAATAATTCTACTTTACAAAATAATTCCACATCTACACTTGAAAACCAACAATAAAATCATCAGTGTCCGAGTATCAAGAGATATCACGCTGCTACTGTTAGCCAACCAATATTCAATATACAAACTGATTATGGTTATTTGTCATCATCAGACAATAAAATCTCTGTCAACAACATCATATAATAAATTAATAGTAACACAGATTTGGACATTTGGTCATGATTCAGAAACAAAAATAAAGGGTAAGCCATGTATCCTTAATACAGAGTTAGATCTGGATCTCAATTTGCTCAAAAATTGACAATGACATAATTAAATAAAACAGTTCTTTATCAAACTACAACAAAGCAAAACCCGAATACAAGAAACACTGATTTACAATGCAAGCAATCCAACTGTAGATCTACTCCTTAGCATCTATGATGGTTTTATCTACTACAATGTTCACTTTCTTGTACTCAAAATCTACAGGCTGCATAGCATACTCCTCTGGCACCACCGGTCGTTTATCACCAAAGATGGTCCATAAATAAAGCACAATGAATGCTGTCAATGCTCCACATCCAGCACCAAATATCATTGCAGCAAGAACCCTCAAAAGGCAATCACTTCTGGCTTTCACTGCTGGAGTTTCAGTCTTCGTAGCAAGGACCTTTGGATCCAGAGGCTCAGAATGCATCCAATGTGGAAAATGCCTCACAATAAAGCTCCATGAATAGAGAAAGCATGCTTGAGAAGTATTGTTCTCTTTCACTACGCTAAAGCCTGCAAACATCTCTTCAGTATCCCAAACATTTGATAAGTCCATTGAATGCCAAAGTAATGGATCAACTGGCCTTGATTGACCATATTGATTCAACCTAACTTCTAAGCGCTTTGAACTCGCCTCATAATCAATCCAAGCATGCAATTTCCCTTCACTTTTTAGACCCATAATGACGGATGAAGCATTGATTGTTTTAACAGGAACAGAACTACCAACATTAATGGACACAATACAACTACCAGAACCCCCATTCCTACCATAAGCACTAAACTGAACACCAATACCCTTAAATTCCCTTTCCTTCAATCCAAAAGAAAACTCATATGAACTATTACCAAAAACCTCACCTTCAACACCACTTGGAACCATAACAAAAGCCAAGCCATTCTTCTCACTATCCAAGGACATTGAAAACCCAAAGTAAGTTGAAAATGAGACCAATTCCCTTGCTTCACCATGAACAAGCTTGACGGGCTTCTTGTAGATGACTCTCCCACCATTCCCAGAAAGAAGAACCTCAGAACCGTTATTGACAACTTTTGCATTGCCGTAAAGCCCCACACTTGACTTAAAATTTGGATCTTTCTCAAAATCCGTGAAGGAAAAGAAAGAGAGTGGACCAAAAGCTTGGGTTTTGAGGAACAAGATGAGGAAGGTGAAGACTGTGAAGTGGAGGGAAGTGGAAAATGGAGCCATAATTGAAGTGGGCATGAGCTAAATCTTGAAGGGTGTGGCTCTAGAGTTGGTGGAGTGATCCCATTTGCATCAAAAGGGGGATTTTGCTGTTTCTAGGGTTTGAGAGGGAAGAAGGCGGAGGAAGAAAGTAAAGAATATTGGGTAAGTTGGAGGAGTTGGAGGTTGTGAAAATTAAATACGGTTAAACTGATTCCCCTGCAACTGCATCTGCAGTCTTGCACTTCACTTTCACTTTCTCTCATTAGTAGTAGGGGTACCCCAACCAGGGAATATAATAAACTCTTTAAATTGGTAAGGGATAAAAGCAAAATATTAAATAATAATGTAATACTTAATAAATTATCAATTTTTATGCCTCAAGTATTATTTATTTAACAATTTCTATAAATAATTAAGAAAAATTGGAGCATTTCATGCCAAAAACCAATGACTAATATGTTAAAGTATTAAAATCTATTAAGGAACTAATATATCTTAATAGATAATCTTTCATACATCAACATATCATTAGTTTGAATGAAATTAATATAGTTTTTTTGTTTGTAAAAAAAAAGAGATTGGAAAGGAATAATTTCATTAAAAATGATCTTCTAACAACAAAAACTGATACATAATTCATAATAATGTCATGGTACTAGATAATACTCTTTCTTACAAAAATACATGGGAATTGAGATCATGGTCACAGTCAAAGTGCATAATTATCTAACTACATTATCACGTTATATTGGTAATTTTTTTTAAAATACATGTGAACAAATCTTGAGGGATTAGAAAATTATTTAGCTTTATTTTTAACATTTTGTGGCTTTTTCTCTTGCAATAGTGTTTCTCGTGGGAGACAAGCCTTTCTTGATTAGAGAGGAAAACAGTTGTAGGAAGTGCAATTTTTTGTTCAATGAATCAATATATATATTACCATTTTTATTTTGGTGCTGAATATAATTTCTAAGAAAAGATGAACGCTATGAAAGTTAAAATTTCTGAAGAACAAAAAGTGGTACAGTTTTATCGCATTGCAAATTTGCAATTGGGTTGAAAATTCTCTTTTTATCTTCCATTAATAACTATATTGGTTAGTTAGTGGTACGTCAACTTTGATATAAAAAAATCCCACAAGCAAAGAGATCTTTTATACCAAATAGTAATACTAAGTTTCTAAGTTAAAAAATATATTAATTCTTTTGAAAAGGAAAAGTGAAGAAGATCATAATGATACTACGTCTCAAGTCTTAAAAGAGTAACAATTAATCGCATTTTACTTTCATTCAATTATATGTTTTCCCCCATTATAGTTAACTCATCTAAATTGCATGCATTTTATGTTTAGAGCAAGCTGAAGCAGTAATAAATACACTCGAGGAATTGGGGGAATGGGTGTTTCTGGCTTCTACTTAAATTGCTTCACATGGTATGAGAGGATAAGTGTCACGTAGGGTGTCTTTTCTGTAGCAAAATACATGTTCAATTGTTGGCCTCCTCTTTCGTATTTAAAAACCTCAATGACGTAACAGGATTCTTCAGTTGTCCTGGAAATAACATTTGTGATTTTATTTATTTATTTGAGAATAAATATCAAATTTGTCTCTAAAAATATATTTTACTGACATCAGTTTCTAAAAAATAGAAAAATTATTTTCCCCCCCAAAATACATAAAAATGCCGACATATTTGTCTTCTCATTAATTTGATATGTAACGTGGTAAGTAAAGACTAAAATGTGATGAATTTTTTTTTTTAATTCTACATCTGACTCAGTTGGACCAATTTATAGTTAAAATACTGATGGAATAATTTATCATTTTTGGAATCTATTCTTTCATTTTTTTTCTCTATGTTCTTTCTTCCTTTCTCTTGGATCATAGTCGCCCATGGTGAAAAAGATATTTATGATGAACTTTTTCTCTCTCGTTATTTTTCTTTTTCCTTATTATACAAATCTATGAATTTATTTCCAAATCAAATCTATAAATTCCACGGTCCCACCATTCTTTTTTTTATTTATATTTTTTATGAACAGATATTCAAAAAAAGAATTCTGGGTGAAGTTAAAGTTTGAAGCTTTTATGCCTCAAGATTTCCTCCAAACATTTACGCTCTCGATGGTTATAATGTTATGGCACATGTGATGAATTTAAAACGTGCTGCTCCTCCACCAAGAAGGCAAGAACCATTGTTGCACCACCACCTGTTCCTAATGGTTCTACTCTATCTCTTGTTAAAACCCGCATATGTAACAAATCCAATACTACCGAAGGATGCAAATATGGTGACAAGTGCCATTTTGCCCATGGTGAATGTCGGGTTTACTTCAACTTAAGTGTTCAACCAATTCGTAGAATGGATTTTTCACCACCATGAAAGGGAGAATAAGAAGGAAAAAAAAAAAGGAGAAAGAGAGAGAAGGGTCTGCTAGAAATATTTTTTACGGTTGCAAACGGTGGTCCAAAAGAAGGAAAGAAAGAGCATAATAAAAAAAAGAGAGAATAAATTCCAAAAACAACAAATTAGGTTATCGACATTTTAATGATAAATCTTTGCTTACCATGTCATTAGAGATGTTAAGTTTCATATACCAATCTAACGGTATAATTAATATGTTGGCATTTTTATCCATTCAGAAACAAAAAAAATAGTTTTTCATGTTTCTGGGACTAATTAATATTTTAACCAAATACATTTTCATAGAACAAATTTGAATATTTTACTTACCCTTTATTTGATGATGTAAGGATTAAAGCTTTATTGTTTATCTATCTATCTATTTATATTTAGTAAAAAGAAATCTATCTATCTATTTATCTAAATTTGATAAAAGAAATACTAACATAATATCAATAAGTGGTTGGTTTGAGTGAAATTTACTCAATTTCTTTAAATAAAGTCTCATTTTAGTTTTGTTGATGAAAAAAAATATTATTGAGAGGAGAAATTCACTTGCGTATCTCATTACTTAGAGATTCATCGCTATGCGAAGATAAAGGGATACGGATATGATCAATAAATTACCAAGACACAATTTTATTGTTGTACCATGGTTCGCCAATATTATGATAAAAAATATTAATACAATATTAATGTTATTAATGTAATATTTGTATAAATAAATTATTTCTTTTTATATAATGACATTATTTTTTAAATTAATTATAATTCAATAATAATATTCATTGATAATGCATTATATAAGAGTAAATAAAGAAAACAAAGTAATAACTAATATAATTTTCAATTTATACATTAAAAAAGATTTAAAATCGTATACATTAAAAAGTTAATATTTTTGTAAAAACAGGTAATATTTTAATTACTTATACATGTAAGAGATAAGTCAGTGATGTTAAAAAAAATAATGGAATCCAAATGTAACATGTACATCGAGTATCATTAATACTTGTCTTTTCCTCAAAGTGATCCCCCTTGTTTCATAAATAATGAACCACTTTGTTTTTGGAAAGGATAATTTTTCTTTTTTGTATGGTTACGTAGAAAAAGTTGTGCGAGGGTGATAAGTGCCAAATATGCAAAAAGTAGAGTAGGAATTCCCACATTATGCAAAAGGGGACCATATATAAGCAAATTAATTTAATTAAATGTTATATATTTTAAATAAATTTAAAAATAAATATATTTATATATTATCAACCATGTTACATGCATGAATATAGGAATCAATTGGCATATGATATATATATATATATATATATATATATATATATAACACTCTCCTAACCTCATCACATAAGTGATAAAATTAGAGTAAAATATTAAAAAAATAATATTATTATTCTTTTTATTCTGAAAAATTATATAATATATATATATATATATATATATATATATATATATATATATATATAAACACTTCACTGTAATTAATCCACGAAGCACGATGGCGACCTTTGTTGGTTAGCATCCAGTGATGGAGAAAGCGACGGTGAGTGGTGTTCGTGTTGGTGCCCACTTAGGCATTGGCAAACGCAGCTCATCAAATTCAAAAATAAATAACTTATACTATACGCGTGCTTTCTTTGTCTTGTTCCTAACACCCAACACATACAACACAACAATCCTTTGCTTTGCTACAGCTATAGAATTTGGATCCTATAGAGTTCACCTACAGTGTGAGCATATGAGAAATTATAGCCACAAAATACATAATTAATTTTCCTGCCAGACTTCACATGTGTTGTTAGGTCCTTAAACCGTATTAAGGTTTTTAATTAAGTTATGAAATTATCTAGTTATATTTCTCTCATCGATCATAAATTCATAATTATACAAAGCGCAGCAATGGCGCTACAAACTCTACATCGACATATGATATTATAATAAATGTAGTTTATAGGTATTTATTATGATCAATGCTAGCTATAAGCTTAGATAAATACGTATTTACTATGCACTTTGACATATGATTCTCACTATTATTTTTCTATTTTCCTCTTGTTTTACCATGATGAATGTGGCTCAATGACATGCGATACTAATTCTTAAAAATGCTATTATTCAAGAATTTTTTTGAAAAACACTTCCGTTGAAGTAGGATTCTGAAAGGTTGTCATTCAATTAATACGAGAATTCATATTTATAATATAGGAGTGATTAGATTAAAAGGAAAAAAAAAACCTTTGTGATGTATAATAAAATATTTATTTGACATAATTTATAATGACGTGTTACAAAATGTAATACGTTATCTTGTTTTTGCATGAATTATTCATTGCATTTTCTAGAAGACAATGATATTTGCCAATGTCTCATGGCATGCCCAATTGGCTTGGCTATTTAGGTCCACTCATCTTGATTAAAGTTGTATTTGGTTTTAAAGGAATGAAATAAAATACATAAAAATAAAAGAAAGATAATTTAGAAAAGAAGAAAAAAAATATAAATAAAATGATATGTTCTATTATTTAGTTTAAGAGAAATAAATGAAAAATTGAGTAGAAATAATATTATAAAAATGTTTAATTGGAATAAAATAAGAAATTAAATACTCTTGGACCCACAAGCAGGTTACTTATTTCTTTTAAAAATCCTCTCCACCAAAATCCTCTCCGTCCGAATCCTCTTATTTCTGTCGCGCGAACCGAACAGAGGCTGTCACTTGAAACTATAATTTTATCTCCGTCTATTAATTTATACTATCTATAACTTATCTAACTACCACACGTATAACCACTGTAATAAATATTAATTTTTTTTTAATACTCCATCCGGAAATATACGAAAACAAAATATTTCTCTTCATTTAAAAAAATTAGTTAACCGTATTGATTGTCTCAATAAAAAAAACGAAATTATTTCGTAAAATATCCTCTGCATTTAAATGCACAAAACAAAAAAGAGATGTTAGAAATAAAACTCTAATTAAATGAAAAGTATTTTAAAGATAATATTGTTAAATAAAAAATAGTTGGTTGCATTTAATTGCATAAGACAAAAAAGAAAAGATTGTTAGAAATAAAATTTTAATTAAATGAAAAATATTTTAAATATAATATCATTAAATAAGAAAGAGTTGATTAAGGTTTACTTACTGAGGTATATTTTAGTTCATGACAGATTTATTTTTTTGCTTATATTTTATTTTGGAGGTAATAATAAATAAAATGAGTTTTTTTTCTTCTAACAAGTATCTTAAGATATTGGTTAAAAAATTAAAAAATATATTTATTATAAAAATCATAAGAGAGGATTAAAAATGTTATAAATAATATAATTTTATATATTTCAATAAAATATTTATGTTCTTTAATCAATACCTAAATACAATGATTAATATTTATTATAAAATTAATGTTAAAATCACAAGATCATGATTCATGACTTGTGTTTTGGACTTTGGAAAACCATGAAAAAAATATTATACACAATCTGAAGAATTGACATTCACATCTCTTGATAGGTTCACAAATCATAGTCAATAAGGACAACATAACAATAATGAACCATATTAATCAGTGGTCTTGATTTAAATGATAGCAGTCCCATCATCCCATGTTTGGCAAAGTGAATGATAAAGGTTCAAGGCAACAAAACACATTAAATAAGACGCTAGACAACAAAACTCTTGTTAATTTACTAGTAAAATCGTTTTTGACTAAATAGGAATAGAAGAAATTGTAACTTGAAATTACCAATGTACCAAAATATAATGTTAAAAAACTCAATTCCATGAATGCATTGATATCCCTCTCTTTCTTTGTCTTTTGGTGCAACGTATTTAATTTTAAATCTTGGAGAATGGAGCCCCTTCTTTGCTTTAATTTTTGTTTCTTCTTATGCACGCTTACTAGGTTCTACATATGGGCAGCGTAAGTAATTAAAATTGTGAAAATATGAGACTCAAGTGATAAATTAGAGAAGACTGATAGATAGCAGCCACACGTACAACTGGATTTGCAAGAAGGTTGGTCTCAGTTGTCCCTTTTGATTATGTTATTTCGCTTTCGTAGTGCTATGTTAGCATTGTGTTTCATCTTCCATAAGACAATGTTTGCAACCAAGCAACAAGGTTTCCCCCAAAGGTCAAAGCTTGTCAATAATGTTAAGAGATATTGAAATTTGGACCACTATAAAGTAGTTGTGTTCTAGTGCAGGTCATTAAGCACTGGTTCCTGCGTGCTTCCTTCAAAACCATTCCATAAAGACTAAATTATGACATGATAAAAATCTTCAACAGCACATTTCTCTTCCTTTCTTTTGGGTCACCACTCCGGTTGATCTTTGACCATATTAAACCCAACATGATAAAAAGTAACAAAAAAAGATGATGGCAACAATTATGAAAACCAACTTTTATATGTGGGCCTTCATCATCCTGAGGCTGAGGCTGGGTTTCCCTCATCGTGCAAATACAATACACGAATTTAATAAAAATGAATTTCAAGAGTAGGGTATCGATAATTGTAAAACTATGGCGATAATTTTGAATTTACTAGTCTTAAAGATAAATCTAGCATTTTTTTTAAGCAGAAGGTATATGAGATTTTTTATTTGACAGAATTAATTTTCCTTTCACTCAGTTGGCCTATTTTAGTTTAGCTATGCTTTTATGTTTAATTCTAAAATCCAATCTAAAATTTTAATTAAAAGACTTTGAGTGTCAAATTATTTTATCAAAAGTTATTGGTAAATCTAACATTTATTATTCACATAACAGTATAACTTTAGGACAGAATAGAATTTCTTGACATGATATCAAAGGTTTCACTGATAATCAATTGGTCGGTGATTTACTAATTGGTTCCTCTTTTGTCCGTTACATTAAGTTTCAATATGAATTAGTGGACGGAGGAGTGGAGATGTTTTTGTCCACATTTGAATTTCATGATTTATGAGGCTTATATTAATTAGAAATAAAACCTATTCCTGATCAGTTCCTAAATGAACAAAAATTCTATGTTATCTTCATCATTTCACTATGTGCAGATATAATAGAAATGTACACATTTCTTATACTTAATTCGTGAACAACGTTCACTAATCATTATCTGTATATATACAATCTTTATTCTACAGCAGAATTTTCCAAGAACTTTCTGTATATTGCTTTAAAAAATTTTCAAAATTTCCCAGCTCTACAAATTCCATATACAGAGAAGAGACATATAAAACATATTTTATCAGTATATAATTATAAGATTTTTTTAAATTAATTTATCTTCTTAAGAAAAATAATTAATTTAGTTAATTATATTAAATATGTCAATTATGTGTATTATCATTTCAATTTTTTATCTCTTTATTCATTTAATTATTTTTCATTAATATTTGAAAAAAGTATAATTAAGTAAGAATCAACATCAACATCAACATCAACATCAACAGCACCTTTAACCCAAATTAATTGGGGTCGGTGGTAGATGAACCCAATGATAAATCGAAAATAAAACAAAAGAGAGAAACATAGTTAAAATAAAAGAATGGTGAGAGGAGAAGAGAAAAGAAGAAAAAAAGAATTAAAACAGGGAACAACTGGAACGTAGAACTACTAA
>PYAF01002678.1:354807-384136 GCA_007407185.1 Glycine tomentella | reverse complement strand
AAATTGATTTACTGAAATCTTGGTCTCCCTCCTTAGACGATGTTCGATAACTCTCTCCCACAACTTCATAGTATGGCTCATAAGTTTGATGCCTCTATAGTTTGAACAATTTTGAATATCTCCCTTGTTTTTGTAAATAGGCACAAACATACTTTTCCTCCAAGCATCAGGCATCTTGTTTGTTTGAAGAATCCTATTATCTGAATAGAGAAAATGAAGTACAAAGGAACAGAGAAAATGAAACACCCAAAATATTATCTGAACAGCGTGATTGAAACGTTAATCCTCCAGTAAAATAGTTATTTCTTTTCTTTTAATTTCATGAACGTAAAGCCAATGGAGAAGAAATATAGCATTGAACGAAGAACAATTATTGGTTTAAAAAAGGAAAAAAGCACATGTGACTTTTATTTTACAATTACCAGCCGATTCAATAGAGGAAAGTTGAAATATATTGGATTGTACCTGTTCATACAACAGTAACCCATTGTTCTTAACCCAGACTGGACTGCATAATTTGACATTAATTTTGTTAAGTTTTTTTTTACAAAAAATACTTTTTTAGGAAACTAAATTTTTTTTAGTTATATTTTAATATATTATGAAATTAGTTTTCTTAATGTAAGAAATTATATTACGGAAAAGCTTAGCCATAAGCACATGTGTAAAAAATTAGTTGTAAGCCTTAGCCAAAAAATCCAAACTTAAGGCAAAGTTAGTAATAACTGTACTAATGAACTAATAAAATATTAAATAAATCACTTCAATTTTTTGTTTTGTTTTAGTAAAGATGGTATTGTGCTCGAGCAAAATAAAACTAATGTGTTGTAAAATTTTTCTTTTAAGTATTTGTGATTGTGTATTCAAAATTTGAACTTGGAAGTAATAGTTAAACTAGGACAATTTCATACATGTTAATCTATGCACTAGGTGATAAAATAAAATATGTTGAATTAAATAAGTCCACTTTTCTCATGATCTTTTTTTTTTTTTTCAACTAGCTTTTATGGTAAATTTGTGGTGAGGATTGCTAACAACAAATTTTCTAATACATACTATATTATTGATTAAAATTGATTGATATATGATATTGGGTGAGAAGATAAAGACATTAGTTTGTCTGACCAATATTATCCACACTAATGTTTGCTCTACTATGTTCTCATTTCCAATTACTACAAACGTATCTCAAAAGAAACATTTTTGCGTTGATAATTAAACAGCAAGAAGACAAATATAAAACAAACAATTCAGGATATTATTTGGAACCTTTCTTGGCTCACTAATTGAGAAATTATTTGCAGACTTTACAACCATTTAAAATTAGTCTTTCGATTTTTAGACACCCTACTGTGTATATATGCTCGGGTGACACCTTTCCGCATCATTAATTTGCTCCAATGGTCCATCATCAAATCAACAAGCCATGATGTCATAGTTGTTTATTAATTGTTCTTAATCCCAAAACTTGACTTTGGTATAGTTATTCTTTGTTGTTTCTTTGTTCACAGTACAACAACCTTACTCTTTTGTTGTCTTATATTATAGTCTTACAATAATTTTCAAAGTTTTCTAATTAATTTTTTTTGTCCGGTAGTCTCTTTTTATGTTCATATGAGAAAGGAAAGGAATATCCATGGATACCTGTTGCTCAAGGTCAAGGTTTATAAATATGAGTTTTCTTAGTTATGGAGAAACCGAGAAAGAGAGTTTTATTATTTTATAATATCACGTGTCTTTGTAAGATTACATGTGAAGAGATTTTAATGTTTTGCTATGTATACGAATATATTTTGTTGGTAGAAATTAATCTTATATATGAGCATAAGAAACATATATAGTTTTCCTTTAAATCAATTGTAGGAGAAGATTTGGAAATAGTTATGAATATCAGTAATGCATGTTTGGGTCTTCCATGTATTCAATTAATATAATATGTAAGAAGAATTTATAGTTTGAGCATAAAAATTGCCAAATAGTTAAGAGACGTGCAGATTAATTTAATTTAACCTTAATATAATGATAACAGTCTTAAAGAACTTCATACCTTAGATCCATACCTGGGCGATGATGGTCTATATATGGCGGGGAGGTGCCTAAAAAATGACTCAACGCTTGAGTCTGTATCAACACTTAGCATCAATATCAGATCACAAGACATATATATCATCACCCCTTAATTTTACTGATATTTATTAGTGGTGTTAAAAATTAACATAGCCTGATTTCTATGGAGATGAGGGAGGAACATGACATCAAGTGCACTCAATTGTTTGGCAGAAGGAGAGGTGTGTGTAGGATAGTTGCTCAAGAGGACTTCTTTTATAACACAAATTATTGCCCCACAGTACATATGATTTTCATACAATGTATACATAACTTATTTATTAACTATTGCAAACAAATAAGTAACTGATGTTAAAGACATACAATGTAATATGTTACATATTTACATTTTTAAATAACTTACTCAATTTGTCCTTGATATTGTAGTAGCAATTCAGGCTCATCAATTCTATATATGTAGTAAAACCATGCTTGCCTCCAGTAAGGATTAATATATAAAGCTGCTGCAGTTACCAATAAAGCTGATGTGTATGACACGACAAAGCTCACATAGAAAACAAACATGTCCACCAAACTATCACTGTCTTCATCATTTGGTAAAACAACATGTAGGGGATTGCAACTTTTTGGTATTGGAGGTCCACAAAGGAACTGATTACCCTTGTGACTGCTTTCTTCAACTGTCGAAAATTGCCCTTTTCTTTCAGGTGTTTCACCAGACAAGGGAGGTTAACTCACTCAATTGTGGAGTAATTTGGTTACTCAACTTGTTAAATGAAAGATCCAAACTCTCTGTTTGTACCAAATTGGAGAATGCAGTCGGAATCTGCCCTGTCAAATCATTATGTGACAAGTTTAATGATCGAATTCTTGTCAAGTTTCCAAGCTCAAATGGGATATTACCCTTTAGTTTATTGCAGGACTAGTCAATTCCAGACATTTAAGCAAGGATTCTCCCCGTGTAAGTGTTGGCTCTATTCTTTGAAGTGAAATTTACTTTCTCTTCCACGTTTGGTAATATTGGTGTGTCAAAAGGCATGTAATAATGTCCGTGATCTGCCAAAATTCGACCAGACAATATTTCCAAGAAAATAGCTCAGGGTACTTAATCTCAAAAGACATTTTACCCAAGAATATTTAAGGTAATGATTTTCTAGGTCTTCCAAGTGTTCAATATAATATATAAGAAGAATTTATAGTTTGAGCATAAGACATATATGTACATATAAATTTTACACACATTCTACACACACAAACACTCTACTAAGATAGACTCATACACGCACAACTAGGAACTCATTGCTGTTAATTACAAAGTTGGTCTGTAATAGATCATGGATCGTGAACACCTTGATTCAATACATGCTATGTAAATTACCTTATTTGTACAACTAACACAGCCTGGATTTATTCAAGAATATTCTATTTAAATAGTAGCATTAAGTATTATTCTTAGCTTGTTATTGGTGCCTTGGATAATGTAGGGTAGGACTTTCTACCCATTAAATTCAGAACAATCCCATGTTTGAGGCTAAAACCTTTAAGAATATATTTTGGTACGTAGAATCATATTCCTTGAAAAGTTTTCCTGGTTTGCTTTTCATTTGCCGAGGTAAGCATGTTGTCCTTTACAATTTGATATCATGTTCCTACTTGAGATCTTTTTTATACCACCTAGTTTTGAGCTGCTTGCTTGTGTACGTATGACTTCAGGATCAAAGTTATAAGGCATAGTTAAATGCAGATATTCAGTTAACACTTTCTTGACGTTATTATTAAAAGGAAGCTGCAATAAGTTTCACAATTAGAATTACCTCAATAATACTAGTTGATATGTCAATGTCTAGTAGTTATGATTGTGACCTCTTAGCCTCTATATAAGCTGGTTTAGCCACATTGTTTACTCGGAGTTCAATTTGACTCAATCCCACTTACAATATTACAAATAAGTTAAAGTGTATTCACGTAACCACTTATGAAGAGTAACTTTTGCCAAAGGGTTGATAACTATTGCTTAATAAAATGATAACAGTCTTAGAGAATTTGATCTGATACCTATATAATTTCAACGTGCATAAAGCTTGTGTAATAACAGGCTTCAAGTTGAAACAATGTGCATGCATAATGTGTTCATGTAAGGAAATCTAATTAGTCAAACCTTGAAAGTTTGAAACATATATTACACCCAAAGTAAGGAAATCTAATGATAGATGCATGAACAGCCGCTATTGTGAATTACATTTCCCTATCTTGAAACTGCAACTCAAGCTAAACCATTGAAAACGATAATATTAAGAAAAAGTATAGAAGTAAAATAGTAAAAGGTGGGAAAGGGGCAACATTATTCATCAAATTCAAATTGTCAAATATCTGCAGATGACAAAGAGCAACTAACCTTGATGGTTCCAAGAAAACTGTTATAAAAAATGTAAAGCAAATATCACTAGTTTGAAAAAAAATCTCAATGAAAGTATATTAACACTGAAATGGAATATCATAAAACTTTGAAATTGTTTAAGCTATAGAAAAGACCCAATCAAATCTAAAATATCACCATTTTTCCCATTTTTATTTTCTACTTTACCTTTTGGAAAGAAAAATTCAAATATTTTGTTGCAAAAAAAATTTGCATATGCATGTGAGGAGTACATTTACAATGAAAAATGAGTGACAATAGCAGGAAAGGTAGGGACAGGAAAAAGAAAGTTTGCTCAATTTTGGGAATAAATTTGCTTAAGATAAAGTGAGGATAAATGATGTGAAATGATTTGGATTTACGAGCTAAAGTATTAACTATTAAGGAACAAGAGAATAAAAAGACCTATAGGACCATAAGAAGAAGAAGAAGAAGAAGAAGAAGAAGAAGAAGAAGAAGAAGAAGAAGAAGAAGAAGAAGAAGAAGAAGAAGAAGAATTATTGGTACTTTTTCTACGAAGTCTTAGTGTTGAACCTAAATATAATATATAAGCTGAGTAGTCAGGAATAGATATTGTATCATAACATAATCATTTATTTGCTCATTCACTAAAATTCAAAAGAAACAATAAAAGAATCTTGTCTGCAAACCTGTATTGGAGGCCAGAAATTAAAAGATATGATAGTAGCAGAAATTACATCCATGGATATTGCACTGTCTCTCACTTCAACACCTCAAAAAGAAAATAACAAATAACAAATAATATAATTTTTTTTAGTAATAACAAATAATATACTTTTGAGTAATAACAAATAACAAATAATATATTTTTTTTAAGTTGGTGTCTAAATTAGGTGATACGAAGATATGAAGTGATATGGAGCATCATGAAAAAGCCTAAAAGAATCGTAAAATTATTTTTACTTGTGGCAATTTATAATGACGGTCAGAAATTTTTTGTCACTAAAATACAACTTTTTTTAGTGACACGTCCACCAAACTATCAATGTCTGCATCACTGTTCAAGTCATTATATTTGGTAAAATAGGAGGTGGTGGAGGGTTGCAACTTTTTGGTAGTGGAGGTCCACAGATGAACATATTACCCTCGTAGTTTGTTTTATCAAATGACAAAAATTGTCCCTTTTTTTTTCAAGTGTTTCACCAGATAAATTATTGTGTGCTACAGTACTGAATGCAACAAGGAAGGTTAACTCACTCAACTCTGGAAGAATTTGGCCATTCAACTTGTTAAATGAAGGATCCAATCTCTCTTTCTGTACCAAATTGGACAAGGAAGTCGGGATGTGCCCCTTCAATTGATTGAGTGACAAGTTCAATGATCGAATTCTTGTCTAGTTTCCAAACTCAAATAGGATATTTCCCGTTAATTTATTGTGGGATAAATCAATTCCAGACTTGTAAGCAAGGATACTTCCCAAGTAAGTGTTTGTTTTCTTCTTTGAAGTGAAATTTTCTCTCTTTCACATTAGGTAATAATGTGGAAAAAAGTGTGTAAGCTCTTCGACTTTCTACAGTAGTCCAGCCTGACAGTATCTTCAATAATCGCTCAGGGTCCTTATTTTCATAAGGCACTTAGCAATTGGGTATTGCACCAAAAAAATTGTTTTAAGAAAGGTCTAGTATGCTTAAATCTACCAATTGACAAAACTGCCTTGGTATATCCCAAGTGATTTCCTTTCAAAAGTAGGATGTTCAACCCTGTATAACTAAGGCCTTGAATCAAATCTTCAATGCTATAAGTTATTTCATTGTAGCTAAGGTCTAGCATCACTAAGGAAGAGCTTCCATTGAACATTCTTTTGGAAAATCCACTTAAATAATTGTTGCTCAAATGGATAAAACTCACAAAAGGATTTCTAAAAGGCGGAACAGGACCAACCAAATTGTTTTGCGAGAGATCTAGATAAACTAGTCTTTCAAGTATAATCAATTCTAAAGGAATAGATCCTTCAAAATGATTATTGGACATAGAAAGGTCTTCCAATGCTGACATGTTTTGTATTAGGCTTTAATCTTTGCCCACCAAATGATTATTCCTTATATCCAATGAAGTGATTGATGTGTAAAAATTCTGTTTGGAAGTCTACCAGTAAGTCTATTATCCTTCAATAATAAGGATAAGACCATATAACTATAAGTATATCTAATGGATTGGTGTCCAACTCCAAATTTGTCCTCAGGTATTTCTCCAGACAATTGATTATCAGAAAGATCCAATTTCTGTAATGAGATCATGTTGCTCAGCTCATGTGGAATTTCTCCTAACAAATGATTATTTGAGAGATTCAACGTTTCCAATAAGTTTATTTGGCCAAACTCCTGAGGAATTGAACCATGAATTGCGTTTATTAACATATTTAAAATTTCCAAATTTGGAAAAATTGAACTGATATTGTTACTTGGAATTTGGCCTATTTTTGTGTTGTCGGATACATCAGTTTTTCAAGGTAGAGAGGCGACGAGATGGAAGCTGGAATTGATTATGTTATTGGTTATGTTATTACGAATGAAATCAAGAATTTCCAAACTGTTTGATGCCAATCCTTCCAGGGATAAACAAAGGATTGCTTGATTATGTTTCGTATTTTGTAATGACTAGGGTTCAATTGAAAACGAAAAGAGTAAAATGGCTTGTGGTGTGTTATGTGCACTAAGAAATAGAGTTTTAATTTATTCTTTTATCAGTTGGGACTTTCAATTTAGGATTCTTACATAGTTTGTTGTAGAAAGAATGAAGAAATAGGTTTAATAATCTCTTTCCCCACACTTGAGGAAATGTTCAGCAGCCGGAAATGGAGGAAAAAGATGGTTACACTAAAAACATATTTGGGAGGAATTAAAGTTACTCTCCTCTCTTTTTTTTTTTTTTTTTATCAAATGTTGAATTTTATATTTTTTTTATTTTACAGGTTGGTGTTTTTTAAATTTTAATTTATTACATATAAATTTTCCAATGGTCGTGCCTAAGAGTGATGTGTTGGGTTTGTGCCCACACAAAAATTTCTCAAATAATAAATGATCAAAATTAAAATATTTATAATTTCAAATTAAAATTTAATATAAAATAATTAAATACCTAAAAGATTCACTAAAAAAATTAATTTGAATTTTAAAATATTTTAATTTTAATCGTCTATTATTTTTTATCTTGATATGATATATAGTTGTTAATTGTTGTCACATAAGAAAGTTTTAGTATTTTAATTTCAATTGTCTATGTAATAACAATGTAAAACATTTATACATGGTCATCTAAACATAAATCATTATTTAAATTATTTTAAGTTCTTTCACTTAAGGGATTAAGGTTTGAATAATTTGTGTGTTGTTGATAACAAAATCTTGATTGAATATGAATATTTAGTGATTGATTGTTAGGAAGTCCAATGAAGTTAAATCCCGATAATTTCTCATTAAAATTACTAGCTCTAATTTTCTATGTATACCAAGTTTCGAAAAAATTCCTCAACCAATTTTCTCTTACCCTTCTCTTTTATTTTTATGTAATTGTCTTTAATTTTGGTTAGTTAGTTTCTTAATTCTCATAGTCTATAATTTTAGTATTAATTACACAATTATCGCACAAGCACCTATGAAGACAATACTTTACTTATCATTGTGTTACTTGAGCAATTTGGTACTCTTGCCAAAATCGTAAGAAGTTCCTAACGCCGTTGTCGAGGACTTGTGTCTCAATGATTGGCAAATTTTTGGTATCTTTTGTGGACTTCAAACATTCTTTTATTCTTTTGTTTTTTAATTTTTAATTTTTATCTTTATTTTTCTCACTCGGGGCTACATGTCTTTCTAGTTGCTCTAGTTTGTGATTTTGTTTATGCTAGATACCATTGGGTAGAAGGAGAAAAACGAAACCTAAAGATCTTTGTTTCATTCCTAAAATTAAGAAGAATGCTTGAAGACTCAATGGTCTAACCAAGATAGCAAAACAACAAGCACAACAGTTGGCACTGAAGGAAGGCTTGATTACCTCACTGGAGGAGAACCCTTTCAACTCATCTTCAGAACATTCATATTCTAGGTCAGAGGAGGAAGACATGGTTGAAGTAGTACATGCTAGGATAACTCTAGTGAATCGTATCACTAATAATGGTCTGTGAGTCTTCTCTAGCATTGCCAAATCAAGGACCAACAACCATGTTGTGGAAGCCAAGCCAACTTTGATCACTTTTCTTAGTCAACATGCATTTACCCGCTTGGCCCATGAAGATCCATACAACCACTTTGCCATTTTCTATTATCTATGCAATACAACAGAGGTGGCCTAGAATGAAGAGTAAAACCTTTGTCTAATATTTATTCATTTTTCTCTCATGGGAGATGCCTTGAAGTGGCTCAATACTCATCCATCTCTGAGCTTCACTACTTGGGGAAATGTGTTGAAAGCAAGTTCTTGGCCCATTTCTTCCTAGAGTCAAAAAGAAGCCAAGCCAAGACCGATATAGTGAGTTTTCACCATAGGAACGATAAACCATTATGTGAGGCTTAGGAGAGGTAAAAAAATTTCTTGATGAATTGTCCTAATCATGTTATTGGTGAGATTGATCAATTATACATCTTCATTAGGGGTGTAAAGGGGAAAACAAAGGTGATTTTTTTATGTTGCAGCTGGTGAAGGAATAATCAAGAATAAGACACTGGAAGAGGCAATAGAGCTTATTGAAAATATGGCATCCAATGACTTTGAAGCTCAACATGATAAAGCTGCAGCCACTCATAAAGGAGTAATGGAGTTGAATTCTTAGGATGCTATTATGGCTCACGTAATGGCACTTAAGGTGCAAATGTCGAATCTTCCTCAACAACTGATCAAAGCTTTTTCTCAGTTACACCACCACATGTTGAGTTGTTCTATATGTGGGGGAGAACACAATATGTGTTAATTCTGAACAGTCCAATATTATAACAAGACGATCCATCCTAACCCATGATTTTGATGATTACAAATGAATAAATTATTAATGGACTTATGAGTTATTCTTAAGTGAACAAGACCTACTGCATTTGAGCACACGAGGTATTATTTTCTTATCCTATAAACTCCTATTACGTGTGTGCCCAATCATAAGTGGAAATTATTTTATTGAAGAGTAATATCCAACGTCCAACACCCTGTTAAAAACAAGCGTCCACTCATTATGGAAACTAGTTACACATTGGGTGTTGTTTTCATTCATGTCCAATGGACTTAATCACTTACACAATGTTGGGTATTGAGCAATCACACAACAATCGAGATGAGGGAAAGAGAGAAAGGGAAGAAGAAAACAACATACAGAATTTACCCTGGTTCACTCAATGTGGACTACGTCCAGCTATTCACTATATTTCCTCACACGCACTTGTACAATGCTCTGGTTACAAGAAAATATATATAGGCTTAGAAATCCTAAGCACCGTAGTTCATGGACCCAAGCCCAAACTACAAATAATAAAACACGAGAACAACAACAGTATGAGCCATACCCACAATCTGTTTTATATAAAGTATAAGTGACGCCCAATGTTCTATTGAAACCAGCACTAGCTACAAAGGAAAGTGCACAAACTTAACTCTCGCAATTTCATTTTTGCCTATCTTATTTTGAATTTCCAACATTCGAATTTAAGGAAGGAAAACTAAAAGAGGATAGAAATAATTAACAAGAATATTTCTCATTAATTACTTTCACTAAGGAGAAGAAGCACATGCAGTTGTCTGTACTAAATTCTTTTCTCTCCAACCAAAGTGCGACACATTGCACTACCTCCACCTATGAGACAATGATCATATCAAGAAACCATCATTGATCCATAACGAATACTTCACTGAAGTTTATAAATAGAGACTCAAGCTCTGCTATTTAAGATGGATGAAATCATTGAAAATGAAAAGCAAAAGCATTTGAAGCGAAATATTATCAAGTCATTGGACAATACAAACATTGTTGAAATGGTTCATTGTTTTCTTAGCAAAGTTACTTATTGTATTTGAGCTTAATTATTTATTCACTGTTTGAGTGTTTTGAATCATTGTATTCATTCAAAAAAATTATGAAAGTCAGGAGTAGCTTAGTATTAAACAATATTTCAGTGTCTTAGATTTAGTGGGAGTCTAAAGGTGTATCAGTTGTGGCCTAAAGAATACTAGTGTAGTCAGGAGTGACAAGACAAAATACTTATTTTTAATCAAGCTTTGCAACATAGTATGCATCAATGTTTTTGTATATCTAGTTGTGAAAATCATTCCTTTGCAAAAAAGTTATAATATTTGGTTAACACACTATTCAACCCCCTCTTCTAGTGCGATCTTTGATATTTCACTATGCAGCAATGCCCTCTTACCTTCAATTCACATGAGGAAGATGTGAAGTATATACATGGGAATCATAATATTTATGGGAAAGGAAGGAAAAATTATTATGGACAGACTGATAGGCCCTAACATAAGCCTAATCTTTATGATCACACAACAAAGTTGAAAGAGACTCTTGTGGAGTTTATGCTAAGCAAGTAACAGAGTTAATGGAGCAAACAAAGATTGGTTTCTCAACCATTACTCAAACTAATCCCCAGGGTTATTGTAGTGCCATCTTTACTAATAATGGTGGTGAGTATGACACTAGCAGGGAGAGGAAGAAGAAGAATGAGAAAATGGTGCATTTTGAGGAGAGTGAAGAAGAAGTGGTAGCAGAGGGTGTTGGAGTGAGCAAAGCTAGAGACTTGACTGCCTAGGAGGAAAAGTTCAAAGCCAAAAACCACATTGCTACAAACCTTCATTATTCAAAGAATCCTACTAAGAAGGATAAATAAAGGCAATTTGACCACTTACTTGATATCTTCGAGAGGCTTCAGACTAATGTTCCATTCTTAGAGGCCTTGGAGCAAATGTCCACTTATGCTAAATTCATGAAGGAGCTTTTAACAAAGAAGAAGAAGGTTATTGAAGAGAACACCACTGAGTTAGAGGCAAGGTGTAGTGCTATCATCCAAAAGACATTTCTTATCAAACATGAGGATCTTGGGAGCTTCATTATTTCCATCACCATTGGGAACCTCTCTGTTGATAGAGCATTGCTTGATTTGGGGGCTAATATATCAATCTAAAGCCCTTATCTATGCTGAAGAAAGTTTAGGATATGGAGGTAAAGCCAACTAGCATGACATTGCAACTTTCTGGTTGCTTCATTAAATTCCCCCACGGGATGGTGGAAAACATGCTAGTGAAGGTCGACAAATTAACACTTTCATTATCTTGGGACAACCTTTCATGGAAATTGTCAACGTTGTTATTGATGTTAGGGATGAAAAGCTTAAGCTTGGAATGGAGAATAAAAAGGTGACATTCAATGTCTTCAATGATGTGAGCCCTCTAAGGGGTTGGGGCTAACCACAATCCTCCTTCTCAATGACCCTTGAGTTCACACACCCATCAAGCTACTAATGTTAAATAAGTGCTTGTTGGGAGGCAACCCAACCATTGAGTTTACATTTTTGTCATGTTTTTTTTATGTCGTTTTAATTTCTTGTTTCACTTTACATTTTTCATTTTTTTGTTGTTTTTACCATGTAATTTAAATGAAGTACAGGTTCAGCAAAAGTCCCCTTCACTAAAAAAAGAAATAAAACACGAAAAAAAAGGTTAAGATATCATGAGTTCCCTTCACCTCCATCGTCCTTTCTCATGAGTTCCCTTGACCACCCTGTTGATTTGAGGGGGAGCTGCATGAAGATCACTTGAAGATTAAAGCAACATGTGAAGACTTAGATGTTTTGGCTTTCAACATGGTTCAAAGATTGAAGAATGTAGTTTTGTGATTTAATGTAAAACGATTGAAAGCATCTTGATGATCCAAGCTTTGCATACATATCATTCATATATATTTTAAGCATTGCATCATATAGAATCTAAGTAATTGATTTAGAACTTAAAAAGAAGCTAAGTCTTTTGGAAAAATAACCTAAGTCTGCTTTAATCGATTATTTGTGAAAAATAAGGAACACTTCACACTTAACCAAGAGGGGGGGTGAATTGGTTAGTCTTGGTAAATTAAAATTTCTTTGATGAAAATCAGAGTTTCAAATCAGAGTTTTATTGCCCTTTGGATCTTTATCACAAAATCAAACAATAATATTTATCACAAAATTAATCCAAGACTTGTTATGTCACAAGAACACACATACAAAATAGAGTTCACACAAATATAATCAAATTTGCAGAATTTAAATCACAACACAAGATTTATACTGGTTCACCTCAAAACCTATGAGGCTACATCCAGTTTCTTCTACTCAACCCTAGAGTAGAGTTCCACTATTGTAAATATTATTCTTACAAGTAATTACAAGCTTCTCTTCATCAACCCTAGATGAAGTTCAAAGATTTAAAACTCTATTAGATCCTTAGAAGCCACACCCACACTGAGAACACTACTCAGCTGTCCTTGGAGAAATCCTATCTCCACTTGGAGAAACACCATCTCCACTTGCAAGAAAACCTTCTTACAATAGAGTCAACAATTACAAAGTTACTGCAGAAAACTAAACATTCACAAAGAGCTAGGAAAGAATTCACCTGATGATCCAAGAATGAAATGCATATGAATGAAAAACCTCAGGTTGAATGCAAACCAATTATGCAGAAGTACTTTTCTAAGTCTTTGTGACAGAACAAGCTTGCTTCACTAACACCTTAGTGACCCATGAATGAATCAATGGAAGCAAGACTCAATAAACCCAGAATTTGCCTTTGTAAAACCTTAGAAAGCTCAGAATATCAAAAAGATTTAAGTTCAATCTCTATCTCTGTTCCTTATTTTCACAAGAGGCAAGGATTTAATTTGTAGTAATTTTCGTAACGGAATTAATCAATTAAAAACGCTCCCCACACTCCTGTAATCGATTAAACCGACCTTTGGTATGCTCAGGAATTCAGTAAACAAGTCGATTAATCGATTAAACCAGACTGAGCAAAAAATTGTTTATGTAAACTAATCGATTACGGTCTGCAGTAATCGATTAAGCTAGTGTGAGTGCGAAACATGATTTGAACTAAATAATCGATTACAGTCAGTGGTAATCGATTAAGCCAGAGTGACTGTATTTTCCAAACAAGCATGTAATCGATTAATCCGATGGAGTAATCGATTAAAATGTTCATGTTTGATTTTCCAGAAAGCTTATGAACAAAACAATCAATTCACTTGAGGTAGTAATCGATTAAAGCAGTACTAGACTGTTTTTCCAAAATACTTGGTTTTTTCTTAAGTTTCAAATCAATTACTTAAAATCAATATGATGCAATGCTTGTATGATATACGAATGATATGTATTCAAAGCTTGGATCACCATAATGCTTTCTTTCCTTTTACATTAAATCACAAGCTTCAATCTTCATTCCTTGAGCCATGTTGAAAGCCAAAACATCCAAGCCTTATTGTTACTTGATTCTTCACTTGAATCTTCATGTAGTTCCCCTTCAAATCAACAATCTCCCCCTTTTTGGCTTTAAACATGCCAAATCTTAAATTGAAAAGCAATGGGTCTTTGTGATTGAATGAAAAAGCTTCAAACATTTCTGCACTTTGCTTAACACCTGAAAATTCAAAAATTCTTTCCAAGAACAAGTGTTGAACGTATCTGATCTTTATTCATTATTCATTCCTAACATATATGCATCAATAGCAACCAGTTCCAGTCCTTAACTCCCCCTAAATTTCTTAATTCATGCAACTGAATTTTTTGGGCAAAAATGGCACAAAAAACAGAGGTGAACAGAGTATGATGCAGAGCATGTTCGTTTTCACTTGATTTTCAATTATTCTCCCCCTATTTGGCTTTTTAAAGACAAAAAATGAATGCACAGTGGATAATTGATGAATAGAAAGCATAAATTTCATTAATATAGGCTGAGGAGTACATTTAGATGCTGAAATGGGAAACCTAAAAACAGAGTACATGATAGCATGACTTTTATTAATATAAACTGAGGAGTACAAATAGATAACAGATCAGACAAACACTAAATAAAAAAATGAACAGATCAGACAAAGGATTGTAATCGATTATATTACACTATCCTGATTTATGCCTGCTCTGGTTTAATCGATTACCAAGGGATGTAATCGATCACCTTTCATAAACATCATTTGTACATAGGTCTGGCTTAATCGATTACTGCAGACCGTAATCGATTATTTTACATTAACAAATTTTTGCTCGGTCTGGTTTAATCGATTACGCGACGGGTTAATCGATTATTTGACCCGTTTACTGAACTCCTGAGCATACCAAAGGTCGGTTTAATCGATTACAGGAGCGTGGGGAGCCCTTTTAATCGATTAATTTCGTTACGAAAATTACTATAAATTGAACTCTTACCTTTTGTGATTAACAACTAACAGAGATTGAGATTGAACTTAAACTTTTCGATATTTTGAGCTTTCTAAGGATTCACAAAGGCAATATTCTGGGTTCATTGAGTCTTGCTTCCATTGATTCATTCATGGGTCACTAAGGTGCTAGTGAAGCAAGCTTGTCCTGCCACAAAGGCTTAGGAAAACACTTCTGCATAATTGGTTTGCATTCAACCTGAGGTTTTTCATTCATATGCATTTCATTCTTGGATCATCAGGTGAATTCTTTCCTAGCTCTTTGTGGATGTTTAGTTTTCTGCAGTAACTTTGTAATTGTTGACTTTATTGTAAGAAGGTTTTCTTGCAAGTGGAGATAGTGTTTCTCCAAGGGAGATAGGGTTTCTCCAAGGACAGCTGAGTAGTGTTCTCAGTGTGGGTGTGGCTTCTAAGGATCTAATAGAGTTTTAGATCTCTGAACTTCATCTAGGGTTGATGAAGAGAAACTTGTAGTTACTTGTAAGAATAATATTTGCAATAGTGGAACTCTACTCTAGAGTTGAGTAGAAGAAACTGGATGTAGCCTCATAGGTTTTGAGGTGAACTAGTATAAATCTTGTGTTCTGATTTAAATTCTGCAGATTTGACTATACTTGTGTGAACTCTGTTTTGCATGTGTGTTCTTGTGGCATAGCAAATCTTGGATTAATTTTGTGATAAAGATTATTGTTTGATTTTGTGATAAAGATCCAAAGGGCAATAAAAATCTGATTTGAAACTCTGATTTTCATAAAAGAAATTTTAATTTACCAAGACTAACCAATTCACCCCCTCTTGGTTAATTGTGAAGTGTTCCTTATTTTCTACACACCCTCTTAGCAGCCCATGTTAATTGGCCAATGAAATTAAGGGACCAACACATTTTTGGCCAAGGGGGTCAAATGGTCCTGATAAGGAGATGAGGGAGGACTATGATGATTAGTCCTCCCAAGGTTAGTTCTTGTTCCTTTTATTTATTTCTTTTCAGTCTAATTTTAATCTTGATGAATAAAAGTTGTTTTGTGGAATAATTATGTGACTTGTAAAATTGCTAGCTTGTCCTATAGAGCATGAATTGAATAATTGATTTCAAATTGTTTTTGATTTTGATTTGAGGCATGTTATGTGGGTGAACTCTTGGTCATAATTGCTTAGTTCAATGTGGAGATAATGTGTTATATGGCTACATGAAAACCTTTGTTTCTTTGATGAGACCAGCCATAGTGAGGAATATTATGTGAAGCATGTGAGTGATCACATTGATCCTTACATAGTCGATTTTGATTGATTGTCTTGAGTCTAGTTGTATGCATGCTTACTTGGAAATGATAAAGGCCTTGTTTCTTATTATCAACCCACTAGCCAAAAAACCTTCCTTGTTTAACAATGAAACCCTTTGCACCTTCTTTGAGCCAAACAATGAATTTTTCTCTTGATTTATGAACCCTTAGTCTATAGTGAAAAATAATTGTTTTCCCAGTTCTAGAAACAGGAGAGCAAAGTAAGAGATGGAGTTTAAGATTAAGTTTAGGGTGTCTTGTCAAACACCCAAAGGAGATGAAAAGAAGAGTGTTTCAAGGAAATCATAGTGTCACAATAAGTGAAGACTATAAAAAAATTGTCTCACCTTTATTCCATAGTATGGTTGTTAAAAAAAAGGAGAAAAAAATTATAGGACTTGGGCGAAAACAAATAAGTGGTTGGGTAGCTACAAAAACTTGGAACACACACCTTGTTGATTGATTATTGAGTTCAAGTTGACTTCGCATCTATCTTTGCTCTCAAATTCTTTAGATACTTTGATTCCAATAAAAACCAATGTTGTTTGTTAGCCCGACCACACTACAAGCTAATAAAGTCCTTAGTGACCCTTGCTTGCATGTGTGTTAACTATGAAATTATGAGAAATGAAAAGCAAAATTGATTTGTGTGGTTTGAGAGATACATTTACCTACTCTGTGTGCATGAGAGATATACTTTGTGAGGACCAAGGAACTTGCGTAGGCATGCTATAACTTGTTTTGAATTGGAATTGATGAAATTGACTCGTGAAAATTGAAGCATGCTAAAGTGGTGATGAGTTTGTGATCACTATGAGTCATGTCTTCTTTTTTAATTTTCATTAGGATTTGAGTTAAAAGTCTATTTTCTTGTCTTTGTTGTTTTAGATTATGTTCTACCTCTTGTTTTATTTCTTGTTTTGTTGCTAGAGGATGAACAACATTCTAAGTTTAGGGTGTTGATATTTGTCTTTTATCACTACATTTTGTAGTAGTTTAGGGGCAATCATGTGATACCTTGTAGACTTTTGAGTTATGTTTATGTCCATTTTAGTTGAGTTTTCAATAAAAGCTTTGTTTAGTTAGGATTTTTAGTTTATACCCTTTTAGTCTTGATCTTTGGTTATTTTCTTGGGATTGATAGGAACTTTATTAAAGTATATAGCTTTAGAGGTCTTGCAGAGGCAAAATAAGCTTCTTGGAAGTTGAGAACTTTCCACACTCCATGCAAGTTTGAATGTGTTGAAACGTGAAATGCAAGAATCGCACACCCTGTGCAAAAATCCGCACCCTATGCATTTGACCCCAACAGTAATTTCCTTTTTTTTTTATTCTATTTCTTTAAAACTCTATGTACCTTATAACTTTAATTAGGGTAAGTCTTATCTTCTTTAAATAAAGAAAAGATTAAGAGTAAAATATAGATAAGAGGAGAAAGAAAGAACATTTTATGTTGAGAGAGAAAGAGACCCAGCGACTTGCTTGACATCTTTGGATGCAGAGAGTTTTGTTTTCCCATTGTTTCTCCATCAAGTGCTTCTTTCTCCATGACTAGTAGCTAATTCTTCTCTTCTTTTGGGATTTAATGTCATTTGTCCTATTTTCATGTAATTTTGACATTGTTTCTATTTCAATTAAAGATTGTTATTGTTCTTTTATCCTTAATGCTTGTTTTTGGCTTGATCAATCAGTTCCTTAATTCTAATTATTCAATTGTAATTGGAAAATTCTTTTGGATTGCGAACTGAAGAAGACAACCAATCATTTTTATGCCTAGAGATAGGGCAAAGAGGATTAGTCATCACTAAAACCCTTTTTCTTAGTGTAAGTACCTTGGTTACGTAAATTCAAAGGATTGATACTAAAATTAAGGGACTTAGGTTCATTTGCTTAAGGGATTAAGGCCTAAATAATTTTGTGGGTTGATGATAACCTAATCTTAATTGAATAGGATTATGTAGTGATTGCATGTTAGGAAGTCTAATAAATTTAAACTCCGATGATTTCTCTCATTGAAATCACTCTAATTTTCTACGTATACCAAGTGTTCAACAAAATTCGTCAACAAATTTTCTGTTACCTTTCTCTTTTATTTTTATGCAATTGTTTTTAAATTTTGGTTATTTAATTTCTTAATTCTCATAGTTTATAATTTTACTATTAATTACTTAATAATTATCACACAAGCCCCTATGGAGATGATACTTTACTTATCATTGTGTTACTTGAGTGATTTGGTACTCTTGCCAAAATCTCAACGCACACACCCTCCTCATCTGCCAACTCCTAACTTTCCCATTTCTTTTCTCCTCACTCCAAATTGATTAGTTATTTTAGATTTGTTTTTCCACTATGCCATCACGTCTACCTTGAAATCACCAAATGTCTAAGAGGTGACGGTGGATCCCGTAGTGGATCCTAGTAATGCAGTTTTGCAAAGATTTTGGGCTAGTTGCGATCTGGAGTTTTGCGTTGGTCACCAAGATTCAAACCTTGGGGTTTGTCAAAAAAAATTATTGCAAAGATAAGAACCCACACCAAGAACTAGTGATAAAGATGGTGCTATAGATAGAACTAGTTAAACTAATGATATAGTTATCACTCAGACTAGTTGCCACTAATATTTTTTTATGATTTTATTTAGTGTCAACTACAATAATAATACAAATAGTTTCTTCATCATCTTAAGTGTTGATGAAACCAACACATTTTGATTTTTAATTGATATCAAGGTTGGCTGAGTCTATTCTTTTTTTTTTTCTTTTATTTTATGTTAGAGCAAGTCTAGTCGATTTTATTCCTATATAAAAAAAGAATGTTTACGATTGAATTCACTTGTAATATGAAATAGGTTTCCGAACCAATCTTCATTGCAAGACTTCACCATGAAGGCAGGATGAGTCTAATATTGTTGAGTTATAAGACAAATCAAGACTCTCAATAATTTGATTAGATGCAAATAATTACATAGTTTAAAAACTGCAAATAATTTGTTTGGATATCCTCCTAGGATATGTTGAAGTCCAAGGAAGTAAGAGAACATTCAAAGATCAACATCTCTTCTCTTGGAGTGATGTATTAGCATGTACTAAACATGCATTTGACGCTCTCATTTAATGCACTAATGGACACCTTTTCAATTGCAAGTTTATACAAAAAATTTGGATCATTTAGAGATAATAGACACTTTTTGAAGATGGCTATAAATATGAGAAGCCTTGAAGAGTTGAAGTTACAAACTTGCAACTGAAATTTGATAAATATTTTCCCTTTCTTCTTCAAACTTATTCTTTATAATTGCTTAAGTTCTAAAGCTTTCAAATTACCTTGTAAATCCTGAGAGAAAAAGACGACTGCATAATTTGTATATTTGTCTATAAGATGCCAAAACTAGTTTGTGTGTAAACAAACATCAACAAATCTAATGATTTGTTAGAGTCAGAAGTGGCTTGGTAGTTAAAGAATACTTAGATTGTAAAAGCTTGGGGAAAAGCTTTGTTGTAAGAGTCAAAAGTGAAAGTGAACAATACTTGATTTATTTATTTTCTTTGTTATCTCAAACCAAGAGTTTGAATTTGATTTTGTCTTTATAAGTGTTTGTAAGTATCATTTGAATTTATCTATATGTGAAAACCTTGTTTTCTTGTCTCAAACATGCAAGACAACAACTTTATTTGTAAAAAGGCTTGCTAAAAATTTTTAAATCACAATTTAACTTTCCTTCTTATGACATTTAAAAAGAATAACAATCATTGGTAATAAAAAGTTGTACATGAATAACCACTAAACTAGACCTATTATTTATTTTATATATTATATCTATAGTAGAAAATGTATATATTTGTTAACATTAGTTGATACAATTTAATTAGTGACCCACTTATTCAATCACTAACCCATTGACCCAATGTCCTGACTAACTCAACAATTAGTCTCGTTCTGATAACATTACTCACTCACTTTGTTATAAAAAAGCTCAAAATTATAGATATGTTTTTTTATCATAAACAATATAGACTAATGATAAAAGCAAATTTGACAAAAGTGTAAGAAAAAAATATTTGTATGACCAACCATGTTTAGTTTAGGATAGATTTGTTTGTCCTGATGACAATGTGTTCAGGCAGTGGTGGTCGCAAGAATTTTATTGAGAGGGAGCAAACATAAAAAAACATATCATAAATAAAAGTACTCCGAAGACAATACAAATCTAATATACAAAAAAAATCTATTACAGAAATTAAGATCACTTCACTTGACTCTTACTCTACGTGTTTTCATATTGTTAAAATCATCTATAATTGAATTCGTGCGAAAACTCAAAACAATTTCTTTTTCAATGTATGTAATGAAAGAATCATCTAGAAATTGGTCTTTATTCTATTTCAAAGTCTGATCTTGATTATCTTTATAGACAGACAAATTACAAACAAGGTGGATTGATGAACAAGCTGACAAAGTTTAGTAAGTCTTAATTAAATAATTCACAATTTAAAATCAAACTCAAAGCAATAATATGGAGAGAAGAGATAAAGAAGACACAATCAATTTTGGCATGGAAAACCTAATTGGGTAAAAAACCACGACATCCAAATTGGATAATCAACTCAATGGACAACTCCACTATGATAATTTTGTGTACAAGAGTTCCTAGTTTCCTAGTTTACCCTTCCACAACAATTATCCTAGCTGGTATCATTTTTTCCCAGCGCACGTTTCAATTTACTAAGAACAAAGACAGAACTAATATCTTAGTTTCCCAGCCGCAACCTCTTCCAAAGTTAAGAAGAAGAATACAATAAAATGGTTACCTTTCCGCTTCTATTCCTTAAGCAAATATGTACCTTTAAATCCTGATGGAGAGTTGAAGAATCAGACTTGTCAAATGCTTCTATATGATCTCAACAATTCTCTCAATGATGCAAACATAAACTTTCTAAAGCTTTAATATTATTTAGAATGGAATGCATACTATAAACACAAAAATATGTTTTTATTTATACTAATTTAAGTATATGATTTTAACCAATTTTTGAATGCAATCCTAAAAATATTCTATCATATTATGCAATGCAATCTTAAAGATATTTTATATTATGCAATGTAACATTAAAAATATTTTATATTATGCAATGCAATCTTAAAAATATTCTATCCTATTTTTTGAATACAATATTAAAAAAATATTTTATCCTATTCTTGAATGCAATCTTAAGAAATATTTTATCCTAATGTAATCTTAAAGATATTCTATTATATGATGCAATGTAATCTTAGAAATATTTTATCCTATTTTTTAATATAATTAAAAAATATTATATCCTATTTTTGAACCCCAAAGATAAGATAAGATGAGACGATTATGGACTAACCTTCATTCGGTCCATATATTTACAATACCACACCTTTTTTTATTGTCAAATTATTTTTTTAATATATATATATAATTTATATTAATAAAATTTTAGGGGGGCGATGGCCCACCCTAGCCCCCTGTGTCTGCCTATGTGTTCAGGATAGACATGATAAAAGCGAGTATGACTCTTTCCATCCTTACTTTCTTAAAAGGCATAACATGTCCGAGATTAGGTTTATATAAGACGGGAATAATATAAACCCAAGAAACTCATATATAATTTACTTCATATTTTTTAAGAAACTTATGTTACTTATATATATTTAAATAAATTATATATTAAATTATTAGTTTTATTATAATTAAAATATGTGAAAATTAATAAATGATAAAAATCTTAAAAATATAATAGAATTAAATTATATTTTTAGTTGAATATCATAAGTTGAATTATTTAACTATTTAAATATTTAATTTATATTTTTAATATGTCTAAAAATAAAAATTAAAAATAAAATCCTAACTCTAATATATATACAGGATTAATTACTCATTTAATTCCTTTAATTACAAAATCTTTTAATCAATATACTTTAAAAATACTTTCTTTTAGTACTTAGTCCTTACAAATACTATTATAATTTCATTTAGTCTTTATCCAATTATCTTAACAAGGATTAAAGTGATATGTATAAAAACTTAAAAATATACCACCAATTGTGTGAATTAATTGGGTGAGATTGTCAAATCTATCTTTGATCTTGTTACAAATGAAGGAAAATTGAAATTTGAATTTAGTCAAACAAGTTTTCTTGGTCAAAAATCAAAATGATAGATTTGAGTAAGAAAACTTGACAATCCCACTCAATTAATCCCCCCAAGTTCAAAATACACGAGGAGCCCTCAAATTGTAAAACATTTTAATGTTATTTAGGGTTAGCAGCAGAATAATTCTTTTATTTATTTATTTATTACTAACCTCACCAAGTCCAAGGTTTCGAGTGTGGGAGAGGGAGAACGTTTGGCTCATTACCGCCAAAACCTCAAGTATCAGGCACCAGTTCAAAAAAACTCCCGCGTCCTTTGCCCCACCCTTTTTAATGCAGCACCAATTTCTCTCTCTCTCTCTCTCTCTCTCTCTCTCTGTCTCCATTTCATCTGATCTGATCTGATCTGAGTGTAACAGCAATGGCGGGGAAGCAATCCAAAGCTAGAAAGCCGGAGGTGTTCGGGAAGGGCAAGGTCACCCCTACTCAGATCGCTTTCATCGTTGACCGGTACCTCTGCGACAACAACTTCTCTTCCACTCGCTCCACCTTCAGAAACGAAGCCTCTTCCCTCATCTCCCATTCACCCATTCATGAGGTATCCCTTCACCCCTTCTTCCTTTCACTGCATGTTTGAGTATCTTCTTCCTCCCCTTTTGTGTTTATCGATTTTTATGCAGATTTGGCCATCTGGGTCTTTGATTTTATCCTAAAGGTTGGATTTTTAGACCCTCATTTTCAGGTTTTCCCGTCCCTTTTGGTTTTCTTTGTTCTTATGAAGATTTGACCATCTGGGTCATATTTTTTATCTTAATTTTTCAGTCCTTATGTTTTCCTCCGTTTAGTTGAAGATTTGTTCATGTGGCTATTTTAGGTTTATGAAAAATTTGAGTTTTTTTAGGCACCAAAGACTTTGTTGACTTTGGGGGAGATGCTGGATGAGTATATCTGCTTGAAGGAGCAGAAAGTGATGTTGGATCAGGAACGGGCTGTTGTAGAACAAGAGAAGAACCGGGTTCAGATGCTGCTGCAAGGCATGCATAATGTAATGACTGCTTACAATGCTAGTGGAAATCTCCCTGCACCAGCACCTGCCGTAAAATCTGCAGTTGTACCAGTTCCTCAACCAACACTTGGTTACAAATCTCAACCAGGTATAACTTTTGCCCCTACCTTAGTTGTTCTTTTTCTTAATATATGTGCAGGTTCTATGCTTGATAATTATTCTTCTTGGAGAATTGTACTAGTTCACTGATGTAGAAATTCCCACGTTGACTGATTAGTCAATACTCAAATTATGTTATAAACACTAGTAAATTAAGGCAACAAATAGTATTTGCATGCTAGGAGCCTTCAATTGGGGTTTCTTACCTAGATTTTGGTTCTGAAGAGTGAAGATAGTAGAGGAGAGCGAAGAGCTCTGATTGACTTGGTTGTGTTGTACTATATTTTCTTAAAATCAAACTTGTTAATCAGTCTTAAGATATTTTTGCTGTTATTGTATACATGTTTAAGCTAGGAATGAATATTCGATAATGTGTTGTTGAAGAATGATTATCAACTGCCTCAAGTTCTGGAACTGAATGTAATTGATTAAAACCTTTTAGCATTAAGTTGCAATTGAAGCAGAATTTGTCCTGTGAGATGTGCTTGGTTGAGTAGGTGGAAAGTCAGGTGGTTGAAATTTGGAAAGAAAATTAGTTTACACTTGCATGGTACAAAAGAAGTATGAGGTGTAAAATAAAATTTACTTCATTTTCACTTTTGATTGGAAATTGTTCTAAACTGGTCCTCCATTTTTTACCTTCTCATTTTCCACTTGCTCAACTGAGTTTTTAGGCTGTGTCAGTGACTTATTGACCTTGCTTGATTATGATCGTCGCTGCTTTTGTATTAGGCAATCCTACTTCTGTGCAAAATAAATCAAATGCACCGTCATTGCCTCAATCTAGCAATTCAAATGCTGAGGGTGGAAACTTCTCAACACCAACACTGAATGTATCTGACAGAAAGAGAAAGGATACTAAAGCTGTGGATGCTCCTTCAGCAGCTAAAAAACCTCGTGGTAGATCATCCAGTAGGAAAATTGTTGGCCATGGTATGGTTACCTCATAACTTGTGCATCTGTTGTAATTATTGGCTAATCTCATGAAATCATCACATGCATTTTGCCTTTATCTCTATTTTCAGGTCAAAATGTTCCGCAACAATCTGATAAAGCTGTCAATAATACAATGGTAGCTCAGCCTTCTGCCATTCAATCTTCATCAGAGAACTGCATACCCAGAGAGTCACAGGTGAAGGGATCCAATGTTGCTAAATGTTTATTCAACCAGTCTACAACTTCTGTTCCAAGTAATTCACCGGTTCCAAAGACACCCCCTAGAACAAAATCTTCTCACAGTAATACACATATATCCCCTGCTGAGATTTCTTCGGTTGCAACTTGCAACCGTGCAGTTACACCTAGTCGTTGCACTGTAATTTCAACCAAGAGAGTTATGGTCAGCCCTGCAAAACAGATGGCTTACATAGAGATGAGTCGTTGTATTTCTCCTGTCAAGACAAATTCAGAGAAGTTAAGTAAGAGGGATCATGTTAGGAGCCGGTTGAACTTTGATGCCCCCTATGTGCCTGAGAGCTTGGACAATCCATTGCCCAATGAGATTTCTACATCTGAGTCTGAAAAGGAATTGGACATATTTGACATTGATTTTCCTAACTTTGATGCCTTAGGGATGGACTTCTCCTTCACAGAAATGTTAAATGATCTAGACTTATCTTGTCAAGGCATAGATTTTTCTTGCCATCTAACACAAAGTCCTTCAATGGATAATGCTTCAGGGTATTGTTTCTGTTTTCTGCTGCAAGCCCTACTTTGTTATTGTTCCAACTCTTCTATTTGATAATATTTTCCACTATTTAACAGCTCATCTCATGAATGCAACGGTAATCATGCTACTACGCCTGAATTATCAACTGTGGCAGAAGTTCTATGTGAGAAAGATATGAAAATGCTAGGTAATGAAACCTATTTTGTATCTTAGTTTTGTAGGCTAAATGATAATTTACTGAGTAGCTTTCATTTTTGCAGGCCCTGATTGTATGACTGCGATGAAATATGTCACAAAGAACATAACCATTATAAGCCCTGGTAAAATTATTTTTTTTTTCCAATTATTCTGTACTTTTTTCTTAAAAAAAGAAAAGTTCTTCGTTCATATAAATTTTTTTTATTGATTAATCAGTATTATGATGATTAAGCTCGTAGTGGGGATCTTATTTTAAATATCTTTAGTGTGTATGCACCTTAAGTGAGATTATTATCAGATGAAAAGATCCAATTTTGGAAGACTTCGAAGAGGTCCTGAGAGGGATACCACGAGAGAAGATTTTCCTAGGAGGTGATCTAAATGAGCATTTTGGTAAAAACAATGGAGGTTTTGATAGAATTCATGGTGGTTTTGGCAATAGGACGAGAAATGAGATTGGAGAAGATGTCTTGAACTTTGCACTAGCCTATGATTTGATGCTAGCGAACACTTTTTTCCGGAAAAAGGAGTCTCATCTTATCACGTATCATAGTGGCCAAAATCGTAGTCAAATTGATTTCTTTATGACTAGATGGGAAGATAGAAATTTGTGTATTAATTGTAAGGTTTACTTTGGATAATGTGTGACGACACAACATAAGTTGGTAGTTCTAGAGGTTAGGTTCAACAAAATTCTTAATTTGAGGATGGATCAAAATCCAAGGATAAGATGGTGGAAGATAAAGGAGGAGAAACAAATAGAGTTTAAGAAAAATATGTTGCGTGAAAAATCGTGGGAGTTTATTGGAGAAATTAATGAAATTTGGAATAAGATGGTTGTATGTGTTCATAATGTGGAAAGAAGGGTGTTAGGTGAAAGCAAATGAAACAAAGTTCTTAAAAAGGAAACATGGTAGTGGAATGGAGAGGTGCAAAAGGCTATTAAATAGCAAAAGAAATGTTTTAGATCTTTGCATAAATGTTCCAATGGTGAGAATTTGCAAAAGTGTAGAGTAGCGAGAAAAAATGCAAAGAAAGTAGTGTGGGAAGCTAGAGAAAAAGTTTTTGACGATTTGTATAAAAATCTTGGGAGCAAGGATGGAGAGAAAGATATTTATAAACTTGCAAAAATAAGGAATAAGAAGAGTACAGACCTCACCCAAGTTAGATGTATCAAGGATGAAAATCAAAAACTTTTGGTAAGAGATGAAGATATAAGTGAAAGATGGTTAAACTACTTTAGCAATTTTTTTAATGATAATGGTGACAAGAGTGAGGTGGAATTGGATGACGTTTTTGATAATCTGAATAGAATATTTGTGCGCAGAATTAATACACATGAGGTTAAGGAGACTTTAAAGAGAATGAAAAATAATAAAGCGTTGGGACCTGATGACGTCCTTATTGAACTGTGAAGGGGCTTGGGAGATGTGACAATAAATTGGTTGACCAATCTTTTTAATAGGGTTCTTTAAGCAAACAAGATGCCTGATACTTGGAGGAAAAGTATGCTTGTGTCTATTTACAAAAACAAGGAAGATGTCCAAAATTGTTCAAACTATAGAGGCATCAAGCTCATGAGCCATACAATGAAGTTGTGGGAGAGAGTTATCAAACATCGACTAAGGAGGGACACCAAGGTTTTAATAAATTAATTTGGATTTATGCTAGGAAGATGTACTATGAAAACTATTTTCTTGATAAGACAATTAATGGAAAGGTATAGGAAAAGGAAGAAAGATTTACATATGATATTCATAGATCTTGAAAAAATATATGATAGTCCCAAGAGAAGTCTTATGGTGGACTCTTGAGAAGAAAAATGTAGCATTAAAGTATGTTAATACAATTAAAGATATGTATGATGGAGCTACTATATGTGTGAAAGTTTGTAATGGAACATCAAGATATTTTCCTATCACGGTAGGTGTCCATCAAGATTCAGCTCTTAGTTGTTTTTATCATTTTGTCTTAGTGATTGATGAACTAACGAAAGATATTCAAGAAGAAGTGTCGTGGTGTATACTTTTTGCAAATGATATTGTACTTATTGATGAGATAAAAAATGGCGTTAATAGGAAATTGGAATTGTGGAAAATCACTTTGGAGTCTAAAGGATTCAAGGTAAGCAAGAGTAAGACGGAGTATATGAAGTGTGAGTTTTTGAGGGTTAAAGACGGTGATCAAGACACAGTGCATCTACTTGGGCAAGAGGTATCCAAGAAATATATTTTTAGATACTTGGGATCAATGTTTCAAAAAGGTGGTGAGATTGATGAAGATGTAAATCATAGAATTAGAGCAGGGTGAATGAAATGGCAGAGTGTATCAAGGTTTTTGTGTGACTGTAAGATTTTCCTTAAACTAAAAGGAAAATTTTATAAAACAGCTATTAGACCGACAATGCTATATGGAGCGTAATGCTGGCCAGCACATAGGCAACATGAGCATAAAATAGGGGTAGCATAAATGAGAATGTTAAAGTGAATGTGTGGATATACGAAGATAGATAAGATAAGAAATAAAGATATTCGACGAAAGGTATCAGTGAGACGACCATTGAATGCTCCTGTAAGAACAAGAGTTTATTATCAAGAATTAGATATAAAGAGAGGTAGAGGTCGACCGAAACTTACCTGGGGAAAGGCAGTTAAACAAGATCTAATAGAGTGAGATATAAATTGGTGGACGGTATGTCTTAGGACGGAGTGGAGAAAAGTTATAAGCTTGATGGAGGGTTAAACTCATTAGTATAGTAGTTTTATGTTCCCGTCGTTTCCTTGTTTAGTTCTTTTCCTCTTCTTTTCTCCTTTCATTATTTTTTTATTTTAGCTTTGTTTCTCTTGTTTGTCCTATTTTCGATTTATCATTGGGTTCATCTACCACCAACTTCAATTAATTAGAGTTAAAGTTACTGTTGATGTTGTTGATGTTAATGTTGATCAAACAGTATTAACTAGTGCTATATTATGCCAACAGAGAAAAACCGCCAGCAGTCTGTGGATCAGGAAAATTGTACATAAATGACAATTTGAAGAATGACTCAGCCTGACTTATTAACGCGAGCTCACTGCAGATGTTTATATCATTTGTTCCAAAGAATTGCTCTCTGCTGTTGCACTAAATTTAGAATGATAACCTGCTATTCATTTATACCTTACAAGCTTCGCCTATTTGGTCAAGCTTTAAAAATGATTGTAGATAGCTTCCTCCCTTGTTTTTGGTTTATTATAAGGATTCATCTTGGGTTACATTTTGATGGCAATTATGGTTAATACCCTTGTAATGAAGTCTAAGTCATTTAAGCAATTTCTGGATCTATGTCGTGACAGTTAAACTTTCAATGGAAGAGGCAACGGGAAGACTAGACATGCTGGGATTTAAATTTTTCAAGAATCTTAGATGGATACCACGATTTTTTTACTTTAAAACTTCCAATTTTATATTTGTTAACAGTTGCGGGAAAACAAGATAGCAATTGGTAAATGATATATTTAGTCATTGGTCCCGATTAGCTAAATAATTTAAATAGTGTCTCTTCTACCCTAATCAGTCAGTACTTGTTTTAATTTAGTTGTGGTAGGTAATACATTGGTGCATAAATTTCAAGTTTCATCCAGTAATAACTGATAAGCTCAAATCTATCTTCATGTCAAACGTCTTGCAATATAAAAAATTTCCCAGAGTATGATCTTGTTAAATATACTCAACTCCTCTGAACTCATTGAAAGCAATAGGTAGCAACAATTCTTTAGTTAACATCTAGAACAATTTTACATGGTTTTGTATCAGCGTAGAATGAGAGATTGAGAGGATTGAAATTTACTGACATGAATGCTTCTATTGCCACAAATATTACCAGAATGAACAAAATTGTATCTAATTTGAACATGTTCAAAGTTATACAAAATTCTTGTTCAAAATGATCTGCAGATTGTTGTAATCACTTTTTTCTTTGCACAAAGGACGGAGGGGGGGGAGGGGGGGGGGGGGGGGGGGG
>PYAF01002678.1:341003-354707 GCA_007407185.1 Glycine tomentella | reverse complement strand
TACATACCTCTGTTGGTTGAATGTCAAGTATTCTCTGATAACCATCTGACCCTTTTCCACCAGCCTGTTCTACAATGAAGCTCATAGGAGCACATTCATACAGGAGCCTGAGTTTCCCATTCTTACTTTTCTTGTCCCTGGGGTACCCATAAATGCCACCATATAGCAGTGTCCTGTGGAAGTCTCCTACCAAGCTACCAATGTACCTTGCAGAATAAGGCTTGCCGCTAGGACCTGGGTCCTTGAGATCATCAATATATTTCTTAAGCTTGTCATCCCACAACTGATAATTCCCTTCATTGAAAGCATAAATTTTGCCTGCTCTAGGTATTTGGAGGTTTTCCTGAGTCAAAACAAATTCGCCATACATCGGGTCCAATGTAAACACAAACACTCCATTTCCAAGTGTGAGAACAAAGATTATTGAGCTAGAATACATGCAGTAACCAGCTGCAAGAAGGTTGCTTCCGGGTTGGCACACGTTCACAACACATCTTTGTTCTGTTGTGTCAAGCTGCAGATTAGCATATGCATCACATTAAGCGCTGAATTTCACTAACGATCCTTTCTACAAATTTTTTTTAACTCTTCATTTTTAAGATAGTGTATAAGGGGGAGGGTGGAAGCTCGTTCCATGATCAAGGTAATATTTTACAAGTCTGAATTAGAGTTATGAAAAACTAGTAAGAATTCAATCCAAAATCTTTATGTTTGACATGTTTGATCTTACTAGTTGATTCAACATTCAATAATATTTTTTTTGGTAACTTCTGATTACATTATCTTAGCATCTTATAGAGATTAAAAGGAAAATTAGAAGAATGGTAATTTCCTTTTATCTAAAGTAAGATGTATTCTACTTGATTCACGGCCACCTTTTTTCTTAAACCTTGTTAGTCACATTTTTAAACCAAGATAATACATCACGTGGAAGCCAAAATCGAGTGACTTTTCAGTATTTTTTTAGTCAAACCACTCCTTACCTTTGAAACTAGATTTTCTAGGTTCATTTTATTTGAGCCGTTGTCAATCCTTTGTTTAACTGAAATGAAATAATAAACCATGGAAGACTTACTGTGGAGTCATCACCAATGTCAGCAAGACACTCATCATTGGGGCTGTATATCCCAAAAATGGACCCAGTTGACACTGCAGCATCAATATTGGATGACCCATCAAGTGGGTCAAACACCACAATGTAGTTTCCAGAATAACTCTCTTCTACTGCCACTGGCACATCTTCCTCCTCTGATGCTATTATCCCTGTCCTCCCACTTGACCTCAAGCAGTTTGAGAAAACCTGATAAATGCAAAAACAAACACCTTGGTTGTCAACCATAACCCCTTCAATAAGCCATCACATTCAATTCAAGAACCCATAATTTTGTTTACCAATTTTAACAAACAATCCCTTGTAGTGTAGTCCTTTATGATACATCATATATGTTTTCACAATTTTAACTTGGACAAAAACAAAATTAATTGCTCACTGAATTGAACCAACTACGTGTATATAATTCTAGAAAGAAAAACCAATGAATATTGTAATTGTAAGTTGCAACACTTTTGGTCCTGGGTCTGAGACCACGCCACTTCGGGTGTCTCCCATTCCAGTGAGTCAGAGAATTGTAATTGCAACACTGACCTCATTTGAAACAACATCGAGCTTTTTCTGGTCTTCACCTTGAACATTGACAGCTCCTTGAACCCCAGTGAGGTTGGAAATGTTGGCTCTTTGCACCAAAGAAGCAATCTGTTTGCATGCCATGGAAATGCTAGACAGCACAATAGTGAGTTCTGCATCAATCACCCCAGCTTGCTCCTGCTTCAGCAACCAGTTAGTGAGTGTTTGAAGCTCATATCCACTTCTCTTCTTAGTCTCAGTGGTTGCAGCTTCCCCCACAGCCATGCAACTAACTCCAGAACCCCCCACATGCCTTCTCCTGCCACTTGAACTTGACAGCACTTGTTTGGTGTCAAAGACACATAGTTGGAAGGGGCAGAGACGCGAGGGTGAACGAGGCTTTGAGAAAATCAACTGGGAGGATGCTGTTGCTGCTGCCATTGCAACCATGGTTGTTGCAAAAGTTTACCTTTTTGGTTGTTGATTTTAGCACTAGTGGTGATTACATGGATTGTGTTCTAAGGCACTAAGAGCAAAAAGATTGTGAGGCAGGGAATGATTTGTGATACTATTGGTCCCACACTTATCTTCATATAGTTTTCCTTTTTGTGACTGTGATTACTTGCTGATTACAATTGCAGTGCCACGAGGGATACTTGTATTTTTGTTGCTCGTGGCCAGAACGAATCCTAATGGGTGGATTTTGCGGCTAAGGTTGGGAGGGGTTTTAACCAAATTATATATTTTTTTTCAAAATAATTTATCAAAATGTTTTAAAATAGAGTTGAGATCATTTTACACCAGTTTAAAACTTTTACTGTTACATTCCATCCCATCCATTAAATCTAATAAGATTCAACGATTTTGATTAAAAAATATTAATATCTCACGTGACTTTGTTTTTCTTCTTTTTCTCTGTGTCGTTTCATTTTCTCTCGTATCAACAGCAAACTCCGTATCCACCACCTTCACCCATCGATCTTCTCTTCATAAACCATCCATTGTTCACTCTCATTTTTGGATTAGCTCTTGAACACAAAGAGCTCCTTGTAAAGGTATTATCTTCATATTCATTCCATAATGATACAACCATGGAGTAATAATTATTCTATGCTAGACATATGGTTCATAGCATCGAATTTTATTTAGCTACTTTGATATCACACTTGCACGTCCACCAATGATTATGGCATATAATGATTCAGACCAATATAATTAACAAATTTGTGAGACTTTTATGCACGACTCTGTTTATGTTATTTATATAATTTCATTCAAATTTGTGTTTTCAGGTTAACAAATGGTGGGGGTGAATTCTACTAGCCTTTCTCTCATGAGTTTAGAGAGTAGTCACATTTCAAACAATGAATTATTAACCGAGTCTAACTTTGTTAATATGCCACAATCTTCTAATGTAGAAGTAATTATTGAGCCTCATGTTGGAATGGAGTTTGATTCGTTGGAAAAAAGTTATTTTTATACATGATTTGCTAAAGTAAAAGGGTTTGGAATACATACACGTTCAAGTAAAAAAGATTACTGCATCTTTGTATGTGTTAGTGAAGGTGAAAACAAAGTGAAAAGTGATAATATTGAACAAATCAAGAAGCATTGTTCAACCATATGCTTAGGATGTCAAGCATCACTTTGCGTGTCAAAGGATAAGAAGCGGGATGTATGGGTTATAAAAGCATTTGACAATAATCATAATCATGTCATAGCTAGTCCTAAGAGTGTGTCTTATATGAGTTGTCATAAAAAAATGAATGGGATAGCAAAAACACTTGTTGAAAAGTTTAAAGAAGAAGGCATACCTATTGGAAAGAAGATTCTGGAAAAGCTTGCACATGTATATCACAAAAATTCACCATTCAAACGTGAGTTAAAGAGGTGTATTCGATAATCAAAAATTGTAAAAGATTTTGAAGATGATTGGCAGCGTTTAAAAAGGAGATTGCAAAAAAATAGGTCACAAAGTAAATGTAAAATTTCTAGTTATTTTCATGCTCAAGATAGTTTCATTGTTGACATAAATGTAGAGTCAAAGACTGCTACATGCAGCTGCCAATTATTTGAATTTATGGGAACACTGTGCAGACACATTTTTGCAATTTTTCAAGCCAAAAATATCATTGAAATTCCCAATCAGTATATATTACAGCGTTGGACAAAAGAAGCCAACAAATACATTCATAATGCTGACACTGATATTCAGAATCATGATACAAATGTGTTGAGTAGCATGCATTTGCAACAACAATTTTCCAAATTTTCTGAATTGGCGAAAAGATTAGAAGTTGCATACAAGTTTATTATGATAGAATTTGATCGCAATTACAACATGGCCACTACAATGGACAATGTCATGCTTGATGTTAACGAAACTTCTTAAGAATCAGATCATGATGTTTCAAATTCAATATCAAAGATCCACACATATCATGTACAAAAGGTAGAAGAAGGAAGGACTCTGACAAAATGGCTCTGACTGGAAGGTTCAAAAGTGGTCTCGAATTATCAATGAATAAGTCGTTGGTCAAAAGTGGTCACTACCAATCAACTTGCAAACAAAAGACAATCTAATGTAAGTAATCTCATAATTAGGGGCTGCAAAGGCAGAAGCGGGTACGAGTTTTTTGGGGATGCAGAGGTTGCAAAGGCAGAAGTGGATATAAGAATTTTTGGCATACATTGAGCTTATGAAGAGGCACATGTTGCTCTAGATTTTTGTGGTTATATTAGACTTTTTTCAATATCTTGTATTTTTATAATCTTCTAATTTGTTTAGTGTTCTTAAAAACTATGCAGATGTCAAAATCTGCAGCATTGTTGTTGCTTTATCTCTATTTTGAAACATTAAAGCTATCTTATTACTTTGCTCAGCAAAAACCATCCCCAATATTACAGGAAATAAGTAATTCTAACTCAAATCATAGGAAATTTTTTGAATTTTCTCTAGTTATTTTAAGCATTAGACAACTTTGCTACGCTTTCCGTTTTCACAAACTGCAGTCAAAATTGCGAATGTATGAAAAAGATAAGCCAATTATGCAATCACTCAACTTAATATCACAAAAAATCAGACCACGACCAAATTAACTCATTAGCCAATTATGCAATCACTAAACTTAATTAGTTCTAATATTTATTCACCATGTAGCAAATAGCTCGTCTACCTTAAACCATGGCAATTTGGAGCCACTCTGATTGTTGTGCCAAAAAGATAAGTTATGTACTAAATCATAATTATAGTTATGTACAAAAACAAATTGCGAATGTGCCAAAAAGATAAGTTATGTGGCACAACTCTAGAGTTTGCTTAGTACTGAAGCAGTTGAAAATTTACTCCTCTTCCTACCTTTCTTTCTTGAGCATTGTATGTTCAACTTTGAGTGCATAACATTTATATCCTTATGCAATTACCCTTAGCAATGCTTTCACATAGTTTAAGAACCAAGCTGATTTTCACTTTGATCATGGATTAACATGGAGATCTCAGTTGTCAATAGAAAATTTTATTGTACACTTAAGAGTTTATCATACTGCATATATATTTTATATATTTACACCTATATATATGTGGTGGCCAACAGTCACAATGATACTTTACACTTTAATAAAAGAGCACTCTTATGTTTGGTAGGAATCAAGTTTTTTTGATAGGAACTGGAGGAGAGGGTTGCTTGTGGTTTGCGCCTGCTTTGGTTTTCACCTTATTAGAAGTGCCATTTCTAGTAGATTTTGGTGATGCTGGTCAGTGTCCATTAGTAACTGCCATGTCCTTGAACTGTTGTAGGCTTTCAAGAATTGTTGGCATTCTTGGTCTGTCTTTAGGTTTCAAACTTACTCATTGTAATGCCAATAGGACCATCTCCTTTGCACCCTTCACAGAATATTGGCCTACAAGCCTCGGATCCATAATGCACCACAAGGTTTTGCTCCAAGGTTGTATCATTATGGAATGAATATGAAGATAATACCTTTACAAGGAGCTCTTTGTGTTCAAGAGCTAAATCCAAAAATGAGAGTGAACGATGGATGGTTTACAAAGAGGAGATTGATGGGTGAAGGTGGTCGATACGGAGTCTGCTGTTGATATGAGAAAAAGTGAAACGACACAAAGAAAAAGAAGAAAAACAAGGTCACGTGAGATACTGATATTTTTTAATCAAAACCGTTGAATCTTATTAGATTTAATGGATGGGATGAAGTGTAACAGTAAAAGTTTTTACATTGGTGTAAAATGATCTCAACTCTTTAAAATATGCTATTTATTAAAATAAGGTAATTTTTACTAATTTGGATACTAACATGGTGGTTAGGGATGGAAAGGGTCAAGCCGCCTGGCCTGACTTGTTTATTATAAAGGTTAAAATAAGACTTTAAAAAAAGTTTGTTAGGCCCAGTGTTATAAAAACTAGTCCGATCATTGACCCGGTAGAGGTAGTGGGTTAGTGGTCTAACCGATAGGTCAGTAACTGGTCCGGTTTGACCCGGTTTATATTAAAAAATTTAAAATTATATTATATATAAGTATATAACTAATATTATTTGATTAAGAAAAGTATATTAAAAAATTCAAAATAATAATTGAAGTATTAAAGTTGATAACACAAGTAAAGTATATTAATAATGATAAAAAGAATGTAAATAGTAACTACTTAAATTAAAACACAAGTCCATCTTTTAATAAAAAAAATTATCCAGAAGGAGTACACTAAGCAATATAGGGAGTGCAGGAAGCAAATCATTTTGTGGCCCAAATAAGAAAAAGTGTTGCGTGAAGTGTTGGCCCAAATAAGCAAATCAGCTTTAAATTAAAACCCTATTCCCCATCTCTTCCGCTTCAGTGTTGCGCCTCCTTGTTTTATTAGCCTCAAAAATCAAAATGTGTTGCAACCAAGGGAGAGGCAATTTGCAGCAACAATATTCAATATGGCACACGTGCTCGACTGCGTGCATGACTGGAGGCGTGAGTGCTCAGCAGTGACGACAACGATGTGAGACCTCGACATTGGTGGCCACATGAGAGAGTGAAGGAGGAAGCACTGCAAAAACCAACAGCATGAAGGAGGAAGTGTAAGGAAGGAGGGTCACTGAACTCGGAAAAAATGACGTTGTTTTACCATTTTTGAGCCCTTTTCTCTTTCTGCCAAAACTCGGTCTTGGTTCTTAAACTCGTTCGGGTCGTCGAGTTCTCCAAAAACCGTTTGATTTTTGCCAAGCCTAACCGGGCCACTTGCATGGCCGGTTCCACACCTAACCCCGCTCGAAGCTACCATCGGTTTCCGGTTTGAATCGATTTTAATAACACTGGTTAAGCCTGTCAGGCTAGCCTATTTAATATATATATATATATATATATATATATATATATATATATATATAATCAATTTGTCATACCCTAATTCTATCTGAGTTCCCAAAAAATGGAAAACAAAAATATATTTTTTTTAAAAAAATAAATAACGAAAATGAAAAGAAAAAACAAAAAGAAAAAAGAAAAGAGAAATGATGAAATGGAAAGAATGAAAAAAAAGGGGAAAGAAAAATATTAAAACAGAACAAAGGAGAAAGAAAACGTAAAAAAAAAAAAGAAAGAAAAGACAAAGAAAGATAATAGAAAAAGTAAAAAAGGAAAGAAAAATATTAAAACAAAAAAATGGAATGGAAGAAAGAAAGAAAAAATGGAAAAAAAGATAATAAAAAGAAAAAAGGGAAAGAAAGATAATAGAAAAAACAAAAGAGGAAAGAAACATGATACAACGGAAAAAAGGGAAAATAAGAAAGACTATAATAAATTTGGTTTTAGATTTACAAATTTTTATATTCATATATATGACAAACTTTTTAATAGCTAGCAGGTCAAGCTAGACTTTTAAATAGGTCAAATTAAGTCTAAAAAAATTGAAATTATAAATATGTGTCTTGTAACTAGACTCAAATATTTGGATTTGAACCCACATAGTCAGTCTGTGAGATTTTGGTTTGACCCGATTAACTTGCAGGTAAAATAGGTTTGATCATGAACTTTACAAACAGTCTGTAGGTTTTTTATCCCTTAATTAAAATGTTTTTTTTTTGGTTTAGTAAAATTAAAATATAAATAGAAACTAGACTAATAAAATAAAAGAATTGATGTCATTTAAATACATTTCAAAATAATCAAACACCAAACCAAAACTCATAAAGAACAATTATCATACATCCAGTGATTAATCGAACTATAAAATGTTAACATAAAAAATTAACGGATTTTTAATTTGATTTTTAGTCACTTTTTAATTTAATTTTTCAGACAATTGTTTTTAAAAGGTTTGAAAAATGGGCTGAATTTTAGATTTTTAAAATTTGATTTATGTTTTTCTTTTAAATTTTTTGAGATGCAAGCGGACCTGTTTAATCTACAGGTTAAACGGGATGATTGTGAGCTTGCTAAAATAGAGCCCATTCAAATTATGGGTTTCATGGAACGAATCATTCTGAATTTCTGATTGTTAGTTATGTGGATACGGGCTTAAACAGACAGGCTTACACAAATACTTTGACCCTTTTTTAAGAGAAAGGTTTGTATGAAGCACAAATGTAATTTATGTTTAATTCAATTAAAATACTATTTAATCTCATTTTTTCATATAATTATAAACTATTAATTTTTATGATAATTATTTTAAAATTGAACAAATTATGTTTTAGTCCTTAAACTTTTATTAACTTTTTTTTAGTTCTTAAACTTTTATTTAATTCATCTTGGTCCTTAAACTATTATTCATTTGATTTTGATTCCTGTTGTCAAATCTATCCGTTAAATAATGATGTGTCACTTGATTTGCGGAATCTTTTTATTTTCTTTTTTATAGTTATTTGTTTTCTTTTATAAATCCTTGGATCAAAGTTTAAGATTGCTTTTGTATTTATTGTTCCGCATGGGTCAGGCCGTTTGACATTCTAATGTTAAAATTTCATAAATTAAAATTCTATACTAATGTTAACAAAAAGTTATTACTGTTAACAATCAAATTTCAATACCCCAGTTAAAGGGTTAAACTACCAAAGTTGCTACAAACAAAGTTATCAAAAATTTAGTTTTCAAATTTAATATCCTAAATTGTTTTAATAGCAAAACCAAAAATTCATCCTTAGGATGAGAAATAAAATTTTGGAGATGTTGCGATATCTTTCCAATTCACAAAACAATTGTCCTCGAAATTTGTCTGGAGTCATACAATTTCAAATATGGTTGTTGCACTATATTCTTTAATTCTCGAGTAGCTTCTCTAATGTGAGGCCTATCTCCACTTTAGTAAAACCAACATGTAGCATAATCTTCAGAAATCTGAATATGTGAGTGAGTGTATGTATATATGTATAACGAGTAACAAGGATTTTAAAAAAACTGATCAACTTCAAGAGGAATTTGATTCATCTAAAAGTGAATACTTTACTTTCAAGAGTAAATTCCACCTGAAAATAATTATTTATTATACTTGGCAACAATGAATAAAAAGAAAAAGTATGCAAAGAATGAATGCAATATATTTGGATGCTTACTTTATACAACAGAGTGCAGATCCTACACTCCCAAGTTCCAGATTCTTCAGAATGAAGAATTTTGTTATCACCAGATGGTGGTCCAGACACACTTAATAATTTTGCTGAACAAGATTCTATCTGAGAATTGGATTGAGAATGTGAAATGTTTTCTGATCCACGACATCTTCATTTAGATCCAGTTTGATGCTCCGTGACAGATCTAATTTTTGGTGTATCCATAGTCAAATCTATAAAAACAGGTAAACTCAGTTGCATCCTTAGCCTGACTTCTTTTCCAAGATAACAGATTCGAAGTAGAATTTTCTGTTAGTCTTTAGCTTTCCACATTTTTCTGCCTATGCACAATTTTCTCAACAACTTCATAGTCAACATCTCATCCTGTAACCACTGTTTAGAAGCCATTGCAGCAGCTTGCACTGCAGTAAGGGCCTTCATTATAACACTATCTCCACTTAAACGCCTTCCTCGAAGATCAAATCCCTCTCCCGTGCCAGTAATTCCCTTAGCCCTTAACTCTTTGTATTCCTGTGCATGATTAACATGATACAATTGGCCAAATAAGCAAAGGAGAGATGCATATTTTTTATAACTTGCCAAGAAAGAAAAACAACATAATTTGCTTCTTAAAAATTCACAGATGTAAAGTATTTGGCTAAATCATGAGCATCAGTGAACCAATGTTACAACTTTTCAACCATTATTCTAATAAAATATTCCAGTTGTAAAATATTGTTATTAGAAGTAAACGCAATTCATCAAGAGAATGTTACATAGAGAGGTTTCTGTAACTGTAATTAAATGTCCGTCTACCCTCGTTAGCAAGCTGCAGTTTCTACTTTCTAGCATGACCAGCAGTTAGAGATAAGTTATCAGGAAAATAAAGTTGTGTCCTCCTTCTACTTATCTGTTGGGAATCTTAGCTAATAAAAATACTAAAAAAAACAGTAGATCTTCTCATGAATAAAAATTGACAATACGCGAATTTCAGTATGGTATATGTAGAGCTTAACAATCTGAACCTTACATAGACCAAGTACCTGGCAATGAAATGAATTTCAGTATGGTATATGTAGATCTTAACAATCTGACCCTTACATAGACCAGGAACCTTAGCAAGGAAAGCACGAACTAATATCTTTCTGTGTAGCAACAAAATGAGAAATTTGAGGACTAAACCAGAAAATTATTAGCTAAAATATACACTTGAAAAGAAATATGACAAATAAAGCTCTCATAAAATCCAGAAGGTATATCTTTAATGCAAAGAGAGTGCTTTAATTCAAAATGCAGGAAACCTAATTAAGGATAATTTTGCAAAGATTAATTATAACAACATGAACAAATAGAACCTGGTCTCTCTTTATAACTTTATATATATATATATATATATATATATTGAAAAGATAAGTGTAGTGATTATTATATTATTAAAGATATTAACATATTTTTAAAAATAAAGATATTGCAAGAAATAAAAACAAAAAAATAAGAGTATAATTTATATGCTTTATTAATGTAAAACATTCTTGAAAAATTTTGACCGGTCAAATTAATTTTGTTTAGGTATTAAAAATCAAACTCCAAATATATTTATGAATTAAAAACTTAGTTAACCAATTTCTTTACGCAATCAATATGAATATTATCACCACATCTCAACATTATATTGATGAATAATACAATTAGGTGATAAAATAATCAAATTTTATTTGACGTAAATTTTATTTTGTTTTCTCTTCTTAGCATCAGCTAAGTTGATACTATTATGCTATAATTAGGATTGACCTTTTTATTTAAGTTAACATCAACCAAGGGGATGCTAACATTAGTGTCAACACTCTTCTTAAGTTGGCATAGCTTCCAACTTAGTGTTAGCCAAAAAAAGTGTTGTTGCCAGTTAGTTTTGATAGTTGTAGGCTTGTAGTATTAGTCTTGAAGTTGATTTAGTGTCGACTTTTGGTCAACACTAATTCATATTTTTCTTATGGTGAAAAATAGAGAAGGAGAAAGGTACTTGTGATTCAATTGACAAACAAGAGACAAGGTAGGGAAGGAGAGAAACAGGGAAGGGAGGAAAGAAACAGAGGGTGACAGATAAAACTTAAAATAGAGAAACGACTTTGGGTTTTATTTAAGGGTTAGAGACCAAACTATTCGACCACTAACTCCTTGGCTTGTTACTATAATTTATATTTGTCACCATTTTGGTCACTAAACCACTACGTTGGTACTCAATCCATGGGTTTAATGATTGATATATCATTACTATACTTTAAATATATCACCTCCAATTACTATAAAGCTACACAAGCATTACAAATGATAACTATCGAACACATGAACCAACGGGTGGGGTTATTCTAGCTTAACTTGGGTTCTTGAATTCGAGTCCTAGGTATGCATCTGCATTAAATAATCGGATGGAGAATTTTATTACCCATAATGATCATATGATAATCGTCAAATATATTTTAATTTCATACATGATTTGAGGCAAATATCAAGCATATTTAATACACAAAACCTTATTTTAACTCAAAATTAGGAATTACCACATAGGATTTTTAGGTTGTTAGTTTTAGGACTTTTTTATTTTTTGTGGATGTTTTTACAAAAAATTGAGTTAGGAATACAAGCTGAGTTCTACTAGCTTAAGTGTAGCTTGTGGTGCGCTTAAGTGAGCCATGTCAAAATTAGACGAAGGAGACACTAACATGTCTCACTCAAGCAAACTTTCCTCAACACTTGATTGAAAGGAACCTTTGAAGATGAATGATGAAGTCAAACTCGCTTAAGCATTGCATGTTATACGCTTAAGCAAGCTAAGTCAGTGAGCAGTCTTGGATTCACTAGATTCACAAAGGCAATTCATGAAGACCTCACTTAAGTGTGATATTTTTTGTGCTTAAGCAAGGAGAGTCAGAAGTATAAATTTTTAGGATGAGACCTCTCTCAAGTGAGATGTTACTCACTCATAAGTAAGGAAGTTACAATAGGCCCAAGCCCATATCAAAATATAAAAGACCCGAGGCGCGATAGAAGAAGCATGCATGCTAGTGCGATTCAAACAACAACTTCTAAGAAATAGAGTACTATTGCTAAGGCTCTTAGTTTTGATTCATTACATGTTTGTATGTTTGATCTTGAGAATTGTACTTAAGCTATGAACAACTAATTTCATTTGTCGGGGTTGGATAGGTTGGACCTAATTTCATGTCATACTCTCTTTTAACGATTATTCATATTTATTCTTCTTTTTCTTCTTTTTTAATGTTTGTTTTAGATTGATCACCTATTATTTGATATTAGGAATTGAGAGTTTAGTCATTAGACATTCATTTGATTCGTAAACAAAGAATAGTACCTACTTGAAATTGATTCTAGACATAACTTAATACTAATTAGGCTCCTTTAATTCTTAAACGTTAATGTTGATTATTTAGATTGATTTACCAAGACATTGGGACTTAATCTGGATCACTTAAATTTTTTCGCCTAAGACATTAAGGTTAAAATACAATAGTGAATTGGGGATAAATTATATGAATAACTAGATTGATAAAGATTATTGCATTGAAAAAGGGAAAACTCATGTTTAACCCTCATTGTTCAAATCATCAATTCTCACAACAATAATGTGAGTGTTTTTTCACCTATTCTCTTTTATTATTACTCTTATGTTTGTTTTTTTTTTTTTACGCATTCAAATACAATTAATTGGTAAATACTTTTACCAAATCTTAGTTTCTAAATCCTAATTGTTTGTATATACACTAACCCTTTGGGAGATGGCTTGAAAAGGCAAATCCTAATACTATTTGAAAATTGATTACATTTGACCACAAGAAATATCCTTAATATCATACTTGACTCGAATAAAATTATCTTTACTAAAAAATATCTATGATCTAAAAACAATATTGCGCTTGTCGACTTTTGGTCAATGCTAAAAAAACATTTATTTGATAAAAAAAGCAAATAATTGTTCATCATTTAGGACAAAGCATTGATTTAGCCACAAAACTACAAAAAAATGTATGCTGATGAAAATTCTGTCGCAACATTATCAATAATTTTGATTTAAAAGCTTGTCAACTGGGCACACAAATTAGTGATTTTAATTATTTTGCAATTGGGACTATCAATTTTGGTTATATTAGTGAGTATATTTCAATTTTTTTTATAAACAAAAAAGTTTGTTTAATTATTTGGCAAATAAATTTTTTTTAGCAACTTCATTATTTAAAATAACAATTTTTAAGATGTTAGCTTTTAACTTTTTGTATATTCTCTTTTTGTCTTCAAACTTTTATTATATTTTCTTTTTAATCTTTTCTATTTAAAGTAAGATTTTAATATTTTTACTTTTTTCTACATATAATAAGATTTTCTCATTTTACCTCTATTATATATGATATTGATAATAATATATAATAAAATTATTATTATTATTTGAATATTTTATAAATAAAAAGCTACAAGTGTTTAAAATTAATTAAATATATTTTTATCATGAAAATCAAAAT
>PYAF01002678.1:302270-340903 GCA_007407185.1 Glycine tomentella | reverse complement strand
GTGAGAATGAGAAATTTTTAAAATTAATAACAATATTTTTTTATCAAAAAAAAAAAATACTAAAAGAATAATAGTTTATTAAAATTTAATCAACATTCTATTGGGAATGCAAAATCATTTATTAAATTATTGTAAAAAAATTTCGTTTTATATATTTTAGGAACATTTATGAGTTAAATTTGGTGAGATCGAATTGACATATTTAATAAGAGACAATCTATTTTAATAAAAATGACTAGTTAAAGTGAAAACAAATAACAAAAAATTAAAGACGCTACAAAGAATAAAAGTAATTTTTTCTAGCATATTCAAACTTCATTCATAAAAAAAAAATGTCTTTATTATCAATACACTGGACTTATGTAAAATTTGTATAAATATTAATACTAAGTAATTTTTTTATATCTATATTTTTGTTAGGATTTTAATTTTTAAAGCAAACACCCGCCTTTAACTTTGGCCGGCCCTGTAGACACTATTCTCATTTTTCTAAAGAATCTAAAGAAAATAAACTAAACAATTATTATCGAAATCTTTTATTGGCATCTCTAAAGCCTGGTTATAGGATCATATCTATAACTTTTACCCGTTCAAAGTCTATGAATTCATATTAGTATAGTGATTATTTTAATTCCTTATCTTTATGCCCAACTATAACATTTTTTTAAAAAAAAAAATTATAAGCAAGCTTTGACAATTTCAAGTCTCATTTCGATAGAAAATGATAGTTTGTATTCTGTCTTATATAATTTAATTACCTGGGAATAGTTTATTAATAGAGCCTCCGTATAACTTTGACAATTTCTTGGTGATACCATTAACCCGAAAATCTGCGTGGTCTGAACAAGATCTTCTCAAGCATTCAGTTGCAGAAACCTTCTCAAGAACTTTTTATCTTGGGGATATAGATCATTTTGTCAAACGTAACTGCTTAGACACAATCTAATCACGAAATTCAAATAAAGAATATCGATTGTCTTGAGCACCCAAAAAAGGGGGTTAAATATCTTGAAGTGCATGTTATAAGAAAATATTCAGCTTTTTCTTTCTTATAAAAATTGAGGAAGAATACTACCCCACATTAGGGGCCTTCAAAATAGAATCAAACCATTCGTAGATAAAGTGATCCAAAAAAAAGAAAAGCACAAAAATAAAAAGTAAAAAGTAAAAAACATAAAAAAAAGTATTTTTTTTTCTTATTTTCTTCATTTTCTAATTTTATTATAAAAAAAATGGAACCAAACAGAATAAATCACATACTGTAATTATATCAATTTTTATTGTGATAATTAATAATAATATTGAATAATTTATTACTTTTTCTTTGCTTTATAACCAAAATACATGTTTTACTTTCTTATGTTAAAAAGGATACATTAATATTGTTAAAAATAGTGTCTAAACATCAAGTGAAAGCCCAAATTATTATTATGTTAAAAAAATCGGTAATATCATTTTATATTAATTCTAAATAAAAGTGAAAATAATAATTTTTAATTAAAATATATTAAAAAATTTAATAAAAATAATTTATTTTTAAAATAATATAGCATAATAATAATCATAAAATTTTATTTTTTATTTAAAAATTGAACCAAATTATATTGGGAATAAAATTAATATCACTAACTAAATTAAGGATAAAATTAATGTTTTACACCAAATTCACTCAATTTAGATAATCTAAAGATTAAAATTTATTCACTTAAAAAATTTAAAAATATTCTAGTTAACAAGTCACGAGCTAGATGTGATCAAATAAAATAGCACAATACACAATAAGAAAAGCATTACGATGAATAGGAAAAAATCAATTGTATTTTTTTCTTTCAAAAAACCAAAACTTTAATAAACCCAAACCTAGTATAAGGAGGGACCAACCCCGTATAAATCACATAACCCATGTAAATAACGAAACAAAAACTTTGTCCAGTAATCCAGAACACCAACCTCCTATAAACGAGAGTCCCTTACTCCCCTTTTAAGACTTAATGCATGCAAGGGTGAGACAAACTTTCTTGTAAAATTTATTGTTAAAAATAAATATTGCTATTTTTTCTAATTTTTAGTATTAAACATATGTTACAGTAATTAATATTTAAGGTCTCTTATTTTTTTGGATCCTATGTGGTTAACCACCTTTAATGGGCCTAAAATCACCCCTAAATGCATGTAATGATCATGTCAACACCATATTTCTTTCAATTCTAATTGCCTATATATGGTTCAAGTGTAACAGTTCATTAATCTTATTGACTACGTTTTTTACAAACAAAATCACTGACATTACTATTGGCTAAAGAAAACTAATTAATTCTACTTGTTGTTCATTGAATAAAATTATGCAGAAATTAATTATGGTATTGATACTATTGAACAATAATATATAACAAACTTACAAAAGTACAATTGTTGGTCATATTGAGAATGCTTGAATCAGTCTTGAATTGTTAAGAATTATATTCATTTTTATTTTTTTAACAAAGAAAAACCTACAAAAATGGTAACTATTTTATGGAATTCAAAATCTGATAAATATTTGTTTTATGAAATTCAAACTCTAGTTTTGATGTAAATAAGATTGAAAAATATCATGAGAAATATTATTTGAAGCTATCATTAATTATTTTGATCAATTAGTTTAATTAAAAATAATAAAATCATATCTCATGATTTGTTAATTAGAATTTTTAAAGTTTTTAAGTTAAGCAATTTTCAACCTTTAAATCATATATTTAAATTGTATAGTTGAGATTTGATTAAAATATTAGTTGTATATTCAATGTAAACAGATCTTATCTCATACATACATATACACACATCACACACACATATATATATATATATATATATATATATTGACTAAGTTACCCCTTTTAAAATAACATGATAGTAAATTTCATTTCACCCCATTAAAGTTAATTTAACAATATTTCAATCGGTACCTTTCTTTGTCATTTTAATTAACCTAACACAATTTTTCTTAATTTGTACAAGTATCTTCTGTTTTTGCAAAACTAACAGATGAACTAGCTAAAAAAATTACATTATTAACGTTGGAGTTAAAAATATGAGATTCTATAAATTAATTAATTTAATTGCATATATTTTTTATAAGATTGATTGACAAATTAATAATCTGAAATAATGTAAAAAAATATATTTAATATTTATAATATTTTAAATTATTTTTAATAATTTATCATCTTATAAAGTAGGACACTAATTTTACATTATAAAACATAATAAAGATTTGGTGATTTTATTCATATTTTTTAATATCAATTTTTTATAAACTAATATTGTTTTAAATTAAAATTTTCCTTTTTTTTGAAAAAATATAATAAATAATATAAACTTATATAGTTTAAATTAATTTTTCTTTATAATTTTTATTTTTTTTATCAACTTTTGTTTAGTGAATACATATTTTAAATTAAAAAATATATAATGTATTAATTAATTAAAATTAATAGTTTAACATTTAAAAAAGGAATTTCAAGTTTCATTATAACTAAGAAAATAAATGTGAGAATGTTAAAATAGGTAAAAAGGTATTAAATTAAATAAAGTGATAAAATAGAATTTCAAATAAATTAGTGACAATAAATTTGAGAAGAAAAAAATAACTAATTATTTATAAGCTAAATTATTTTTTATAAATTACTTCAAGTAACTTATAAAAAATAAGTCACTTTTATCGAAGTAATTTTTTATGAATAAAATATTAAAATAAGCTCGTGTACCAAATAAATTTATTAGTTAAAGTTGTTTAATTACACTAGGGATGGCTCCAAGGAGGGTAAGCACGAGTCTTGGACCTTCCTCCCACTCCCTTAAGACCCTCTTATGTACACCTGAGAGAGAAAGAAAAATTAGAATTAGAATTTTAAAATACTAATAAAGAAAAACATATAAGAAAAATATAAGAAAAAATAGAATTTTTAGTTAATATTGATTAATTTTCTTCTAACAATAGATTATATTTGTAATTTTAGACATAAAATTAATAATAAATATTTTTAATCTAAAGTCTTACCAAACACACTCTTTAAAAAACCCTACCTATGGTATGTGTACGTGTGTCTAAAATTACAAATATGATCTATTGTTAGAATAAAATTAACCAAATATATATCCATAGGTAGTAGAGTGATCCTAAGATTTCATGGGTTTATGGCAAAAAATTAATTTGGGTCTTTTATATTGAAGTATTCAAAAACATAAATATATATCATATAAAAAGTAGAAACATAGTTCTATTGAAAATTATATGTTTTCTTATATTAAATGAATAATATAGTTTTAATAAATCTCAAAATGATATATCATATTTTTTATTCAATTTACTCTCATGTTATCATCTATAATTCAATTTATTTCTAAAACAATTAAATAACATTATATAAGATAAGTTTGACAATAAAGTCAGTAATAAGTTTAACTCTTATTGTCTTCATCCTTGTGAAAGAGAGGATAGATTTACATTTTAAAAAGGTCTAAATTTATATTTTAAAAATCCATCTCCATCCCAGTTAAGTTTTACACTATGAGAAACCTATTGCATTCTTTATAATTTTAATTTACTTATATATTTATAATTGATTTAATTTTATATTTTGTCTATCAAAGAAAATATTTTAGTTTGATCATTAGTATTTATCATCAACAAAATATTTTATATTAAATATTTCATATTTTTGTTCTTTATGAATATACTGATACTTAATTTTTTCATTTATAATTTGAGTTTTTATTTGTTTCTTATTTGTTAAAAAAATATTTTAAGTCTATTATCAAACATGTTGATATGTTAAAATAAACTAAAAATCCATTTGTATAAACTTATGGAGATAATTTATAAAAAAGAAACAAACAACTACCGTAATAATACTTTTTAAGCACATGTCATTTTTTAATCTAACAAAGAGAGACATAAAATAAAATAATAATGTTAATTGAGTTATAAAAATAACTTAAATAATATAAAAAATTATTACATGACTAAAAATTTGTTTTGGGTCTCTTTTAGCTTGTGTGTGTCGTCAATGTAAAACATGATGTGTCTCATGTATAAAAGTAGTGTTATTTTGATTTAATGATAAAAGGGTAAAAAGGTAATATTGGTATGGGAGTTATTAGAAGTTATGGAAGTTACTGGAAGTTATAAAATATATAACTGTTGATAGGTGCATTTATCAGAAAGTATAAAAGACATTTTGGTTTCTGAAAAGATAGAGATAGAAACATAAAACATAAATATTTGCCCATAAAAGTTGTATCCAATCCCTATCAAAGTAGATACAAGAATTGAAAAGGGTCAAGACTCTGAGAAAGTATTCTACCATTAAAGAATCTTCCGCAATTATGGACAAATGTATGTCTATGTAAAACTTATAAATTCTGAAGATCATTTTCATGTTCTTGATATGATTGTTATTGAACATGAAATTATAGATTAATGCTTACATGTGGTATCAAAGCATGTGTTTGGGAATTCATATTTTTTCATGTATGGTTATGAATGAATTCTTAATTCTTGAGAAATTAAGTTTTCTAAAGTCATAATTAAGAGAAAAATACTTTCCATTAACGATGTACGGATTCTTTTGAAGAAAGAATAAAGACGTAAACAATGGTGACATATATATTGAAAATTCAATTCAACGTTTTGGTTTTCGTGATGACATTTTCATCAAATCTGATGCAAGTCTATTGATATATTTATGTTATGCAATTATTGTGGATACCTCTATTGAATTCAATTATTGCAAGACTCATTATTTATGGTTTCATGAATTTGAATTATGTGACATAAATATATATAAAAGTTGTAGACCTTTATTGTTAGTTCTTGGTAATTAGAGAACAGAAGTTGTCGAGAATATGATAAAGTGTAAAAATCACTTATTGTTTATGAAATGTTTAAAGTTTGGATTTAAGTATGGTGAATTTGTTAGTCACTGAAGTGGCCAAATTCTTGATGAATTGATTAGTTCCAAACATTATTATTATGTTTCAATTACCATGACTGTGATGCTATGAATGGTATAAAATTACTGTTTATGTTGTGGTATATTGAAGTTCATTACTATAGGACAGTTAAGGATCAACCCAAAGGATGATTACTTGTTTTATAGTAAATGAACATGAATGTTGATATTGATGATACACTTCTGATTTTATTTGGACATTCAAAGATGACAAGTATTTCTAGTTGGGGTATGCATCATTATCAAATTATGTGAAATCCTTTTAGCATCATTATAGTTGAATGTTGTATATTAATGATCCCCAAAGGTGAACATTAATATGCATTGAAGTTAGTATGTTAGTATGTGACATGTATGACTCAAAGCATTAATGTTTTAAATGTTATACATTAAAGTATCTGTTGCTACACATTCACTTTTCTCAACTATTACAATTTTCAATGGACTAAACTTCTCTGAATGGAAAGAGCAAATTGAATTTTACCTTAGGGTAATTGATTTGGATTTGGCTCGTAGGGAAGAGAAACCTAGTGCTATTACTGATGCAAGCACTAAAGATGAAAGGGTCCATTTTAAGAATTGGGAAAGATCGTCTAATGTACATGCGAATAAGTATTGCAAGCAACATTAAGTCAACTCTTCTACAAACTAAAAGTGCTAAAGAAATGATAAAATTTGTGGAAGAGTACTCCCAAACTGCTGATAAGTCTCTTGCTGGGACACTTATGAGTACGCTGACCACCATGAAATTTGATGGTTCACGTACTATGCATGAGCATGTTATTAAAATGATAAACATTGCAGCAAAATTGAAATCATGGGGAATGGCTGTGGATTAGAATTTCCTGGTGCAATTCATATTGAACTCATTACCGTCTGAGTATGATCCTTTTCAAATGAACTATAATACCATGAAAGACAAATGGAATGTGCATGAATTGCACAGTATGTTAGTTCAAGAGGAAACCATAATTAAGAACTAGGGAATTCATTCCATCAATTATGTCAAACATCAAGAAGCTGAAAAGAAAAGTGGTAAGAAACATGAGAAGAAGGGAAGATGACCATTAAAGATCAATAGGGCCTCCTCTTCTCAAATCCACAAGAAGGAACATAACGGAAACCGATGTAATTTATGTGGTAAGGCTGGGCACTTCCCAAAGGATTGTCCAAAACGTAAGGCTTGATTTGAAAAGAAAGGTAAGCCTTGTGCTTATGTATGTTTTGAATCAAACCTTGCTGAAGTTTTGTATAATACTTGGTGGATTGATTCTGGATGTACAACTCATGTTTCTAGTGGTAGTTTCAGTTTGTACTAGCGTAATCATTTGATTGGCAATGGTACCTTGTGTAATGAATTATACTATTATGTCTTGATAATCTTTATACTGAAACACTTATGACTCTGCATCACAATGTTGGTACTAAACGTACCTTAATTAATGAATGTTTTGCTTACTTGTGACATAAACGTTTGGGACACATTTCCAAAGAAAGAATGAAAAGATTGGTGAAGAATGAAATCCTTTCGGATTTAGATTTTACCGATCTAAATGTTTGTGTGAATTGTATCAAAGGCAAACAAACAAAACACACAAAGAAAGGAGCCACAAGAAGCACTCAGCTTCTTGAAATTATACAGACTGATGTATGTGGTCCGTTTGATGTTAATACTTTTAATAAAGAAAAATGATTTATCATCATTGATGATTATTCACGTTATGGTTATGTCTATTTGCTACATGATAAGTCTCAAGCTGCAAATGCTTTGAAGATTTATATTAATGAAGTTGAAAGGCAAATAGATAGAAAAGTGAAAATTATCAGATCTGATAGGAGTAGTGAATATTATGGAAGGTATGATGAAAGTGAACAACATACGAGCCCATTTGCTAAATTCCTGGAAAAGCGAGGTATTTGTGCTCAATACACATTGCCCAGTACACCACAACAAAATGATGTTTCAGAAAGGCGTAATAGGGCCTTATTGGATAAGGTTAAAAGTATGCTAAGTAATTCTTCTTTACCCATTTCATTGTGAACTTATGCTCTAAAAACTGCCATATACGTATTAAACATGGTTCCTAGTAAGTCAGTCCCAAAGACTCCTTTTGAACTTTAGACTGGAAGGAAACCTAGTTTAAGACACCTACATGTTTGGGGTTGTCAGGCAGAAATTAGATACTACAATCCACAAGAAAAGAAATTGGATGCAAGGACAATCAGTGGTTATTTCATTGGTTATCCAGAAAAGTTGAAAGGGTATAGATATTATTGTCCTTATCATACCGCGAGGATCGTTGAATTTGGAAATGCCAAGGTTCATTGAAAATGGTGAAGTTAGTGGGAGTGAAATACCACGTAAAGTGGATATTCATGAAGTGAGAATACAAGTTCCATTGACTTGTAACTCTAGTAAAGTTGTTGTTCCTCATGTTATTGAACCGATTAATAATAATGAAGAACAACAAATGAATGATCCCATTACTTATGATGAAACTATTGCCAATGAACTGAATGAACCCATTGTAGAAGAACCACAACAAATAGCATTAAGAAGATCTCAAAGGGAAATGAGATCTACTATTTCTAATGATTATGTGGTATATCTACAAGAGTTTGAATTTGACTTGGGTGTAAAAGATGATCCAGTAACGTTTTCACAAGCCATGAATAATGAAAATGGTGATAAGTGGTTAGATGTCATGAAAGATGAGTTGAAATCTATGGAACAGAATAAAGTTTGGAATCTGGTTGAGTTACCAGAAGGGTGTAAGAGAGTTGGTTGTAAGTGGGTATTTAAGACTAAATGTGACTCTCATGGTAACTTGGAACGTTATAAGGTCAGACTAGTTGCAAAGGGATTCAGTCAGAAAGATGGCATTGACTACAAAGAAACTTTTTTACCGGTTTCAAAGAAAGATTCTCTAAGAATCATTATGGCATTGGTGACTCATTATGATCTAGAGTTACACCAGATGGATGTGAAAACTATGTTTCTAAATGGGAATTTAGAGGAAGATGTGTACATGGATCAACCAATGGGGTTCATAGAAAAGGGTAAAGAGCACATGGTGAAACTTAAGAAATCAATATACGGACTTAAACAAGCTTCAAGACAATGGTACCTTAAGTTCAATGATACCGTTATTTCCTTTGGATTTAGAGAAAACACTGTTGATCGGTGTATATATCTAAAGGTCAGTGGGAGCAAGTTTATATTATTGATTTTGTATGTTGATGATATTTTGCTTGCAACTAACTATCTTGGTCTTTTAAATGAGACTAAGAAGTTTCTCTCTAATAACTTTGAAATGAAAGATATGGTTGAGGCATCCTATGTGATTGGAATAGAAATATTCCGTGATAGATCACAGAGATTGTTGGGTTTGTCTCAGAAAGCATATATTAATAAAGTTTTAGAGAGATTGAGAATACAAAAATGCTCATTATTTCCAGTATCAATTTAGAAAGGAGACAAGTTTAGTCTAATGCAATGTCCTAAGAGTGAATTGGAATGAAAAGAAATGGAAGCAATTTCGTATGCATCACTTATTGAGAGCCTAATGTATGCTCAGACTTGTATGAGACCAGTATTAGCTTTGCAGTTAGAATGTTGAAAATATACCAGAGAAATTTTGGTATGGATCATTTGAAAACTACAAAGAAAGTTCTGAGATATTTGCAAGGCACTAAAGGTCACATGCTTACTTATAGGAGGTCTAGTAACCTCTATATCATGGAAAAGTGTGAAGCAGTCTGTAACTGTTGCATCCACTATGAAAGCTGAATTTGTGGCATGCTTTGAGGCCATGGTTCAGGCTAAGTGGCTATGGAACTTTATTTCAGGGCTTGAATTGGTCGACATTATTGATAGGCCGCTGAAAATTTATTGTGATAATTCCGTAGCAGTCTTCTTTTATAAAAAAAAATGACAAGTATTCCAAAGGTGCTAAACATATGGAATTAAAATATTTTGTCATTAAAGAAGAGATTCATAAACATAGAGTGTCTATAGAGCATGTTAGCACTGATCTTATGATAGTTGATCCCTTGACGAAGGGATTACCGCCCAAGATGTTTTCTGGTCATGTATGTAGTATGGGCATTATGTCAGCTAATGAATGTTGATCATTATTGAAATTATTGACTATTGACACTTTAAATTCAATGATGTTTAAGTTTCTGAAAATAATCATGTTTTCAAATTTATGTATACATGCATGTATGAATGATTATTTTGAGAAAATAGGATTTGTCCCTAATGAAGACATAATAGTATTATTGTGGGACATTATGATGTAAACTTCCATTAAAGTATCATGTTAGGAAGAAGAACTAATATAGTGGTACATGGAAGGAACTATGCCGATTTGATAGCATACAACCGTCATGACTCATTGGTTTTTATTTCTGATCATGATGTATGATAAGACCAATGTATGGAACCTTTACCCTTATGTATGCTCATTATGATGAATTTTCATTAAATCATGAAGGGACACTTTATGACATGAGCCAAGTAGTGTTATTTTGATTTAATGAGAAAATGGTAAAAAGGTAATATTGGTATGAGAGTTATTAGAAGTTACGGAAGTTATTGAAAGTTATAAAATAGATAACTGTTGATAGGTGCAGTTATCAGAAAGTATAAAAGACATTTTGGTTTCTGAAAAGATAGAGATAGAAACATAAAAGTTGTATCAAATCCTTATCAAAGTAGATACAAGAATCGAAAGGGTCAAGACTCTGAGAAAGTATTCTACCATTAAAGAATCTTCCACAATTATGGACAAAAGTATGTCTATGTAAAACTCATGAATTTTCAAGATCATTTTCATGTTCTTGATATGATTGTTATTGAACATGAAATTATAGATTTAATGCTTACAATCAAACCTCCGAACAAGGACTGACTGTGATAAGTAGGTTTTTCTAAAGAGTGGGTTTGGTAGGACTTTTGATAAAAAAAAAAAAAAAAAACAAACAAACACGCGCACAGTTATTAATATTTCTTCTTCAATTTGTGACAGAATGACTACCCATTTTGAAATTAAAAATACAAGCAAAGCAAGATTGAACTTAAAGTTGGTTTAATCAACTGGGCATGTTTTGGGATACAGAGTCATTTTTTCAAAATTCAGTTGATGATTTTTTTCTAGAGTAACATAAAGTCAAAATGGGGCTAACAAAAGCTGGATTTTTGTGTGTGTAAAAGTAATACTTTATATTGATTATAATTAGGGTGTGCTTATAAATCAGTCTGAACTGAATCATTCATTTGTGAACTGCACCGAAACGAGCAAGTCTAATTAAATAAAACTCAACTATTTTTTTTTTTAAATAAGTTCGGTTAGAACTGGTTTTAAAACTAGTTTGGTTTACTTAATAACTAATTTTTTTAAACCAAATTTATTTTATAAAAAAAAGGTTTAAAAATTAATTCAAAACTGGTTCAATTTTTAAAATTAGTTTAAAACTAGTTCAATCCAAAAATAATTTTTAAAATCAGTCCCATAATCTCAGATCTCAAATTTAGTTTAAAATCCAAACAGTTTAAATCAATTCGAAATGGGTTTGATTTTATTTTATTTTTTCAATCAGATTTTACACACCCCAATTTATAATTTATTATAAAACAATATGACTTTTAATAATATCGTGATTCTTACGCAACTGAGGCATATATTATAGACAATTCTCCAATATATGAAACATACACTTTCACTAGTTGAAATTATTATTATTGTTATTAAATAAAAACAAATAGTAGTACAAGGAGGAGAGTTGGTAGAGACGGCCGGGAGAGTGAGCTAGCTCCGCAGTAAGGTCCTTTTATTAATTAATTATAGCAAGATTTTACAAATAATTCTGGTTCACTAATCGTGCTTGATGTTGTGTTTAAGTGAAGCTATTATTTGCTGCTTGAAATAAAAAAAAATGGCTTATTAAGTGCACTGAAAAAAGAAAAGGAGGAGGAAATTGGTATTGACTTGTGATTTCTGCATGATTGCATTCTGCAGGCACATATTTTTTATATAGCTAACATTTAGGTAGATCAGAAGGTGGTGGAGGTAGAGAAGTTGAAGGAGTTGGTCCATTCTCAACCTCGAAAACCATGTCTAGTCCCCATAGCTGATGATCATCCACATGGCAATGCACAAACCACATCCCTATAAAAAAAAATGAAGATATTAATTAGTGTGATGTACTACTACTAGTAGTATATATCAATCAAATTCTAAGATTAGCAAATTAAATAACTAATTAATGTCACAAAATAATGAAGACAGATCTCGAATTTTATATACCTGGATTGTCTGCTCGGAATCTGATAACAGCCCATCCTCCCGCTGGCACAGCAATCGTGTTGCGAAATATTGGGTTCACCAAATTAAACTTGTGTTTATCTTTGGTGTAATCGAAATTCCCAAAATCTTGAGCCAAAACATGGTAACTAAAACCATGAAGGTGCATGGGGTGGCTTTGCGCGTTCATAATTTGGGTATTTTGAAACACAACCTCCACGGTGGAATTGAACTTGAGTTTCTTCACCTTGGTCGATTTTGGCGGCGTAAACAAATACTTCGGATCCAAAGCAATTTTGGGGTCCGTGAAATCGAATATGATTGGAGGCTTGTCAGGGAAATCAGTAGTATACACACCACTCACATTGTAAAACGATGCTTCCAACATAGAGTATCCTTTTCCAGCGGGGTGCACAAATGATTCGTTGTTCATGCTTGCGGAGAATTTCTGTCCAAACACACCTTGACACGTGCCATTCTTGGGACACCTTTCTAGGTTTATGTTAATGGTGATGAACATGTGCTCATCCACCTCAAGTGGTACCGGGACCCAATGTGGGGCCCCCATCAAGCTCGTGACATTGCGAAAAAATTTGTCAGCAATTGGGGTGTCGTTGTAGTGTGGGAGTATTGGCACAATAGCCTTTGAATAATTTTTTGATGATGTCGTGTAGCCTTCGTAAACGACAATGCCGCGAGTTGTCGTGGTGTCGAATAGCGCTTCTGGCTGGCCCACAACGTAAGGAGAGGCTGCCATGTAATATGAGCCTATGGGTTGGTCGGCTTTGAAGAGCACGTCAGCACTTTGGCCAGGGGCAATGGTGATGATGTCGGTGGTATAGGGTTCGATGTAGGAAGCATCCATGGCAACGACTGTGAATCTGTGGTTGGCTATCTTGACGAAAAGGTTGTTATTGAATGCAGCGTTGATCATTCTTAGCAAGTAGGTCTTCCCTGGCCTTACCTTTAGCTTGAACATCTCTGAATTGTATTAAAAAAAATTAATCATGCACATGTATAGATATATAGATGGGCCAGTTTGAATAAATTTAGATGTTAGATGGTTTTAAATTACTAACTGTACTTGTGATTGCGATTATAATTATTCAAAACGTAAAGATTGTTTGACTTATTATATTCGTGATGTAATTGAAAATCATAAATATTAGATCGATGTTAAAGTTTTAAATTTATATTCACAACCATAATTATGGTTTCGAAAAAGGGTTCGCAACCATAATTTTTGGCAAATATGTATTAAGGTTTTGAAAGTTTCTAATCATTCATTAGATGATATATAATCCCGTGTTATTATCATTTATATAAATAATATAGAGATTGATTGAAATCATAGACAATAAGTGATTGTGGGCTATCTAATATATTTTTTTTCAAGTTTAGGGTTTCACTATATTGTATATTGAAATTATAATTGTAGTAGCATTAGTTGTCATCAGTTTTCAGCAATATTAAGGACTGCAATTACAATAATTTAAAATCTCAAACTGTATTAAAATTATAATTAAACTCACATGGGTTAGTTACGTTGCATTTGCGTGCAATCATAGTTGCAATTATTATTATTTTTTTACAGCTCAGTTGCAATTAGAAAAATTGTAGATAAATACCGCTGCCATTATAATAACAGCCATAATTTGAAACATGGCCCACTATTTGTCACAAATGAATAAGCATAACTAAACCTCAATTTAAAATTTGAAGCTATGAGTTGAACACATGTTTGCATTTGAATTTTAAGTGGTCTATTTAGATATTCTAAAATGCAATCACAAATGAAAAGTGGGTAATTTGTAAGAGTAATTTTATGCGCTAGCATATATTAGAAGGTAAAGATAGGAACATACGATTTCTAGAGCAATTGTAGAGATCACCAGGCAAACCATTGATGGTGTAGGCAGCAGATGGTCTTACATCCCCCAGAAGCAGTACTTGCTTGTAAATATCCACAATATTACCGTCATACCAATCACCTGTATTTTAAATAAGAAAATAAAAGGAAATCATTTTCTTTTCATGGAATTTATTTTCATGTAATTACAAATTTTATAATTATATTAAAAGATTTTCACTTTACCTAATATTATTGGTACTTGCTTGTAGGGTTTAGGAAAAGGAAACAGACCCGAACGAGGGTGAATGATGAAAGCACCATGAACCGTGGCACGTAAAACTCCTGAGTGTGCATGCCACCACAATGTCCCCTCTTGTTTTATCACATTGAATTTATAAGTATAACTATTTTGAGGACGAATATTGCATTGGGTTATATATTCAGGACCATCTGCCCATGCACTAAAGAGCTGGAATACTCCATGCCTACATATATTAACATTGATTAGTGATATGAGAGAAAATTGAGTTTAGTCTCATAGGAGAAGAAATTGACTTGAACAACGTACTAACCGTCAATGCTAATTAACACTATTATGTAATAGCTGGAGGTTATTTATGTAGTAACCCTTCACAACTAACTTGTGATGAATTATACAATTTATCTTAAATAATAAAAAAACATGTTGCATTGACCAATAAGTAGTTATAAAATTAAGTGGAAAATTTTGTTAATTAACAGCTAAGAAATATATCTCTTTAAACAAACTCTCCGCCCATCTTTCTTGAAGTCTTTTGGGACCACTTTTGACTTTTCAACATCTCTAAACACATCTTGCAAGCAAATAAGAATAAGAATAATTATATTTAAACACTTCTTAATTAGAAAGACATGTGAATATATATTATTTTTTTCTATCTCTTTCTTCCAAATCATATAATCTATTATACTTTATTTTTTTTTACAAAAATTACTAGCAACACACTCTTTATTATTATTATTTAAAATTTATTAAATATCATAAATTTTAATGAGTCACACTGTTTAGTTCTTACTTAACGAGTCACTCCACTATCTTCATTTTATAGTTTTTATTAAATGTTAATCAATAATAAAATATAAGTTATAAAGATTGTGGTAGTGAATGCATAGCTAGCACTCTTTTCTCTATTTTTTTTTTATCTTATTAGGTGTCAAATAGCATATAAATATATCCACAAATTATTTTGGTAATAATAAAAAAGGCAATCCAAAGCTAAGTCACAATAGAACTAATAAAAGAAACAAATGGTGAGATGAAATAAAAATCTGCAAGGCTGAAAAAAATATGGAAAATGGACACTATTTCAATGCTTCATATAATTGAAAACGACGTTCAGGCGACCGGGAAGCAGCAAAGAAAGACCAGTCATTTCATCACACATTGAATACTCAAATTGTTGAAATTAGAATGGGGCCATAGGAACAAAAGGCACCAGAGGCTTAGGCAAGAAACTCAAGAATTAGATATATAAATTTTTTCTACGTACAAGTCTTCTGCTTCATCTATATGATGATTAAAGTGTATAGTTCTCTAAAATTTTCTAATGAGACATTAGCCTCTCCAAAAATCATCTTGTCACGACTTTAACATATTTGTCCTTGTGGAGAAATAAAGTAATAACATATAAAATATAGGATTAACTTGGAGAGAAAATTCTCAACAGTGTCTCTAATTGTTGGAAGTTTTACTTTACTAAAATTAATTATCGCTCCCGTCAATGATTGAATGAACTATTGATTCACTGCACAAATGGAATAAGAAAGAAAAATTGAAGAGATATTTTGGCTCTTCTAAAATCCAATTTGTACTCAAATATTCCTAGAGCAAAATCCTACAGCACCAAGTCAGGAATAAAAATAATTGCATGTAGTACAAATTATATGATATTCAAGCAACAAAATTGATTAAAATTATCCAAAATGTATGTTTACCAATGAATAGTGATATTGTAGGGTGACTTGTTGATTACGTGAACAATCACAGCGTCCCCTTCTCTGACATCTATCCTTGGTCCAGGGTAAAGTCCATTAACTGTGACAATCACTCGCTCTTTGCACAGACGTGTGACAGCCTTGTTTTGAACCTGCAGCACATGAAATTTCAACAAATTGACATTTATCCATATTAAATTAAGTATTTGTGCAGAAATTAGAAACATGCATAATTTTATATTAGTTTCTTACTAGTATGTTACGTTGTACAGGCTTACAGCATACAGTATGCATGAGAAAGATTAGACATTAATATCTTATTGCAAGTGGATGTGGTAGGTGGAAGAGTAGTTGAGTAGTGTGTAGGAGAAGTATTAATCACAGAGTTATAAAAAAAGGTTAAATAACAGTCATAATGATTACAAAATAATTAATTCACATGACTGTGTAAGGACGACCAGTCAATACAAATAAAATAAATAGCAATGACTTTTCTTTTCTATTCAATTTCTGGATTAATTTTTTATTATAATTTTTGGATTATTATATAATAATTTTTCAACTTTCCATTTTTCAGAATTTTCCATTTATAAAAATAGATAGACTAGTTAACATTTTAAAAATATAATCAATAGTTTATTTCTTTTTCAAATTTTCTCTTTCAATTTATTATGTTACCTAACATATTTATATATTTTTTTTTCTTACCGGGTTTTAATAGCACAATAATTAATGCAATTCTTTTATAAACTTCAAAATGATTAATTGATTGTATATATCAATTATACAAAAAATTTAAGATTTTTAAATTGTTGTCCACAACTGAAACTACAGCTACAACGTCTGCAACAACATTGTGACAGTATAAAGATTTTTTCTGTAATTATCTATAGTATAAGGATTTTTTGAGTGACTACAACCGAGACCACAACGCAACTGCAACTTAAAACATGGATGAGATTGTTTAGATTCAACTTTACTTGAGTTAAGTTAGACAAATTCATTTGTAAATAATGAAAGAATAAAAAGAAACACAACCCATAGCTAGCAAGTAAAGTAAAGAAGTAAAAGATTAGCCATTACAATGAATGTGTGTTCTACTGTAGCAGCAGAAGCCATGGAAACTAGAAGAGCAAAAGCCCATGCAAACCAGAACACGGAAAGCTTCATGCTGATGAAGTGGCGAATCCAAATAGATAGTAGGATAGAAGCTTTTCTCTGAATTATCAACTAATAACACTAAAGCTACAGAGACAAAGTGCACCTAGTGGTTATGTTAATCAATGAACTGTGAGCTTATTTCCAATGCAAGGTTATGGGTCGTATATATATGGAGTTAGACAGTCACTGGTGTCTACTCTTTCTACGGTTTTAGGTTTATCTTCGTTGAAAATTCAGTTGTTAAATTGGTGTTGTATCTCACACTCTGGCAGAAAGTCACCTTTCAAAAAAATAAATAAATAAATAAAACACTCTGGCAGAAAGTCAAGTTAATAAATAAAAAAATGACGGTTTGATCAACTAGACAATATCGCTCTTACAAAGAACATAAGAAGTCAAAAACTTGATATTAAAAATTGGAATTGAGTTAGGAAACCGTCAATTAACATCTCTATCATGAAACTGATATTATTAAAAAAAAAAAACAATATAGTTAAAGATTGACTATTTACACTCCTTTTAAGTGTTTAAGGCTCCTATTTATTGCTTCATCATCTCATTCCCCTACCATGTACTCTAGTACAAGAAATGTGCGTTGTAGTGTTCAAACTCTAGCATAAACCCCAACTCTAACAGCTAACACTATATTGACGCCAAGGTCAATTTTTTCCTAAATTAAAAAAATAAATCTTAATTTTTTTGGCCTTGGCCTGAATCTTCGCTAATTTCAAATTAGAATCACCATTGCGTTGGTCAAAGCCAATAGTATCAATAGCATTCACCTGTCCGACGACGCTGCCTGATAATTAAATAGTGAGTAATTGATATAATCATTTTAAAAGTGGTTGCATTAAAGCTAGCTGATTTAATAACTCTTCATCTTAAAGCTACAACAATAATTTTGTATTATAAAGACTAGTAAAGATTTGATGATTTGACTAGTATTTTTCAAAATCAAATTTTTAATAAACTAATATCATTTTAAATAAAATTTTTCCTTCTCTTTTTTGAAAAAAATAATGAATTAAATAATTTATATTATTTGAAATCAATTTTTAATATTTACTTTTATTAATATTATTTTATAACCAAAAATAAAAATATTTTTTTCTCTATAAATTTTTATTTTTAATCAACTTTTGTTTAGTGACCTAGTATTTTAAATAAAAAAATATTAATTCATTAAAATAAATAGTTTAACATTAAGCAAAACAATAAAAAAAAAATAGAATTTCAAGTTTCATATAACTAAAAAAATAAATATGTCATCTAGCTAGTGTTTGGAAGAACGTTAAAATAGGTAAAGAAAAAACATGAATAAAAGATTACAAAAACATTTCAAATAATTAGTAAGGATAAAGTTAAGAAATAAAAAAAATTAATAACTTATATGCTAACTTATTTTACTTAAGTTACATTTTATGAAAATATGTTATTTGAAGTAATTTATGAAAAATAAATTATTAAAAATAAATTTATGTATGAAACAAATTTATTTGAATCAAAATAATTTATAATGAACTGATAAAAAAAAGTTTATAGACTTTCTGATAAATCTTACCAAACACACTTGTACTTGTGAGAATGTGTTTGTTAAAGAATATATTCTATCTTTATAATGATAAAAATAATCCACTTCTGAGTTAAGTTTTGGGGAGTAGCCCACGTGCATGGAGCTAAACTGGTAGTGTAAAGGAAAACCACAATGCATGGTAGACTTGTTTTTAATTTTTTTGGGGGGCGTACAAAATGCATGGTTAGAGATGAACCTACGACTTTTTCTTCTTTGGTAGGTGAACCTACGACTTGGTCAAACAACTTTGAATATTATAATTACATATACCAGATGAATAGTGTCCATTGGAATAGTCATAAGTCGTAGGCAAATTAATGCACATGTCCCCGTCCTTGATATTCGATTAGATGAAATTTTATATCTCATCCTCTTTGGACATTGCTAGGTTGGGCATCCTCGTCTCCACAAGAAAACATACCTGTAAAAATTACTTGTGATTGTTGAGTATCCAGCAATCATATAATAATGAAAGAAATAAATAATACATATAATTTATCTGATTTATTCAATATAGGTTACTTTTATCTTTTCATTATATTCTTTTATAAACTCGAACAATTATACTCAGATTACAAGAAAATATATAAATTTAAAAACTCTAAATCTAAATATCATAGCTATTCATGAGTTAAAGTTTAAACTACAAATAATAAAAAACACTATACCAACATGTCTCAAAAAAGTTCCGGAGTATTGTCTCCTAACCCCCACCAGGGAGACTTTCTCAAGCCCCCACCTACTCATTAGGGAGCGGAATCCCGTATATATGCTAAGGCACAATATGAAATATGAATCATACTAACAGTGATGTGTGTAAGATAATTATTCAGTACTCATTTAGGCTTTGTTTGGGAGTTAGGAGGGGAGGGGAAGGAAAGAGATTCAAGGGGAAGGGAGGGGAAGGAAATGGAGGAAAATAAGGGAAGTTACTTTCTCCTTGTTTGGGAGTTAAAAATATATTAAGAGAGGGAAATAGAGAGTTAATAAGAAATTTTTACAATTTTTTCCTTATTAAAAAATTAATACATTATATATTTTACACTGACTAGGGTAGGATAGTAATTTTATTAACACTGACTGATATAATAATAATTATAGTTACTTTTCCTTCTGAAAACCTCCCAAATAGGGGGGACAACAATTTTAAGGTTTTGGAGGATTTTAGAGGAGTTTTGAAAATCCTCAAATCCTTTCCCTCAAAAATTAAAACTCCCAAACAAGGAGATGTTTCTACATAAACATTTCCCTTCCCTCCCTTTCCCTCCAAAATCCCTCTTCCAAACAAAACCTTAATGGATAAGGATCAAATATAAGTAATTATCCAAAAATTTAAACAAATGCGGGTACGATATTTAGAAGATCTGTTGAATTAATTATTGGATTTATTTTATTAGAATAGAAGTAAACAAATTTACGAAATATTTTTGCATTGACATGATCAGATAAGAGTTCTCTAAATAAAAACGAAACAAAACATGAATTATTTGTAATGTTTAGAATTTTTTTCACCTATTTGGCGAAAAACATAAGATATTTCTTTATAATGAAGCATTTCACGAGAAAGTGAGTCATGAGAGATTCTTCTCTATAAGGCTGTCAAGGTTTGTGTCCCATGTTAGAGATCATACGTACACTTTCATTTTGGGAAATGTTTTCTTATTCGGTGGTGGATCTAAAATATTTAAGTTGTGGGAACAATAATCATATGTAAATTTATAGTATTTTACATTGTGGAGATAATACTCATACATAAATTTATAACATATTAAGTTATGGCAGATCTTCAAACATATATGTTGCAGAACCATATATAAGTTTCATTTTTTTAACAAAATTTAAATTACTTTAAAAAATTTATATTATATATCTATGGCCTATACAAAATATATATATATATATATATAAAATAATTAAAGACTTTAAAATGCTAATTAACGTAGATCCTTCATTGTTCCTATTGCTATACTGGAAAGATTAAAATATTTCTTTCACCTATTGTTTTTAGCAAGTACTTATATGGAATTATGTTTTTTTTATGATCAACGAAAAAATCTTAACTACTTTTGATTAATTATTTACATCACTTTTCATTTTCGTTGACCATGACTTTAACATTACCCGCTTGACATTAAATTTTAAAAGTGACAAATACTATAAGGACCTGCAAGTTAATTTAACTAAAACTTATTAAAAATTATAAAAAAAAAAGAGAGGTTTACTAGATAAAATATGAGACCTATAATTTTTTTCATTTTCAACAATTTTTTTTAAGAAAGAGAGTATTGAAAAAGGATATTAAACACAGTTGCCAGCAATAGAAAAAAAAAATAGCTGATCCATTCGAGGACATTATAATGGCTAATAGGCACCGGGTTTAAATTAAACCTAATAAACCGTTTTTTTAAAGATATTTGACAAAAAATCATATATGAATCATCAAGAAATATAGAGATTATTGAAGTTAGATTTATCTTTCTTAACAAAGTTTTCTCAATACACACAATTAAAAAAAAAAAATCAAATCTCTATTGACATGCTTTAAGAAATCTAATAATTTATTAACTATGTTGGACCTTGTTGGTCAGTTTAATTAATTTATTTAGGTAAAAGCTACACTGGTTTACTTTGTCATGAAATTTATTAAATCTGTTCCCCAGTTATACCTATCTGTAAGTAAGCATTAATATTTCTAAATTAAATCCATAATATACGTATGCAAACTCAACGATGACGGTGACACATTTTATTTGAATTGATTTGAATTATTTATTTTTAAGAACAAGCTTTGGAATCTTTTATTTGATTAATGAGAAACCAAAATCTAAAAGCAGAAGCAAAAGTATATTCACGCATATAGATTTGAAACAGTTTTGATTGATTTTAAATTATGAAGCAAGAAAATCTTTCAGACAAAAGTGAAATTTTAGTTTTAGATTAATCTTTATTTAAAGAACAATTTCTAAATTAAAGAAGTGAATGGGCTGAGACTTGATGTTATAACTAATTTTAAGTGACTTTGTGTAAAGAATATATCTGTTTTTCATACATCATCTAGAACCTGACGAAAATGCATAGAAAATTTAATTTCCTGGTCGTCTTGCACTGCGCCCTGTAGGGTAATTCCTACACAATTTTATAATAAAGGCGTCACTTGAATCCCAAGCTTCTTTTTTCTTCTTTCAAAACATGCACCCTAAATAATTTCCATGTATAAGTTTGATATACAATTCATATTGCTATAAGAAAAATTAAATCGTTCAAATTTTTTAATGAGTGCAAGTCAATGATATACTGCAAGCCTGCTAGCTGTAGTTATCATATAGTTGTTTTTTTTCCTCAATCTTAATGGCAATTGACAAAGGAGTTTTGAATTCTCTTCTTCTATTATCGTTTACTTACGAAGCATATAATTTTAGAACGTTATATGGAATATAAAATTTTCCTGGTTGTATTCATTCATCATTTAATAATAAAGGCATCGATCATTGAATAACATGCTTTTCGCAAAAGGACAAAATAAGCTTCACGAAATAATTTTCATGTAGAAGTCTGACAAAGTGATATGTATATTGTTATAAAAACAAAATCGTTCAAACTTTTTAATGACTGAGTCAATGTTGCTGCAAGCATGTATTAAAACTAAGGACGACATTAAAAAAAAATGTTGGAAGGACAAAAGTTATAGGCTTATGTTCCGACACAGGTTTCTTTCACCAGAGATGACTTAGTTTAGAGTATTTAAATGAAGTGTAATGTCTAATTTGTCTCTCTTAGGTCAAATTGAGGACTTCTTATCCTATCAGCTATGTTTGCATTCCCTTTCAATGTTTATGTGTTGAGGCATTATGGCGCATCAAAATGTTACTTCATATTTCAAGGATTTCAGCACTTGTTATATTCATGTTAGCCTTATGGCGCGTTTAGTACACATCATGAGAGGAGATCAAATTGGACCATGATCCGGATGGTGATTGGATTGGACCAGGATCCACATTGTGATCGGATCGAACTATGATCTAGAGGGTGATCGGATCAAACTAGGACCCAACGGGCACACAACCCTTGAGCCTTAAGCACAAAGTGCAAAGAAGCTAAGTACATTTGATCATAAGTCTTAAGCACAAAGTGCAAAGAGGATAAGTATGTATTTGATCGGATTGGGATTCGACCCGAAGGGTATACAGTCCTTGAGCCTCAAGCACAAAGTGCAAAGAGGCTAAGTATGTGTTGGATCGAATTTAGGATCCGACTCGGAGGGTACAAAGCCCTTATGCATACGTTCAATATTTTATCAAGTTATGAAAATGCACTCGATCAGAGCAGGGTGGATGAAATGATGGAGTGTATCAGGATTTTTGTGTGATCGCAAAATTTCCCTTTAGTTAAAAGGAAAATTCTATAAAACAGCTATAAGACTGACAATGTTATATGGAGCAGAATGTTGGCCAGCACATAGGTAACATAAGCATAAAATAGAAGTAACATAAATAAGGATGTTAAGGTGGATGTGTGGTTATACGAAGATGGATAAGATAAGAAATGAGGATATTCGACGAAAGGTATCAGTGGTACCGGTATGTAAAAAGATGAAGGAGCATAGATTGAGGTGGTTTGGACACGTCATGAGACTGCCACTGGATGCTCCCGTAAGAACAAGAGTTTGTTACCAAGAGCTCGACACAAAGAGAGACAGAGGTTGATCGAAATTTACCTAATGGAGTGTGATATAGATTGGCGGACGACATGTCTTAGGACGATATGTCTTAGGACGGAGTGGAGAAAAGCAATAAGCTTGGTGGAGGGTTAAACCCATTAGTAGTTCTATGTTCTAGTTGTTCCCTTTTAGTTCTTTTCCTCTTCTTTCCTCCTTTCACCCCTATTTTATTTTAGTTTTTTCCTCTCTTTTGGCTTTTTTCCAATTTTCTTCCCTTCTCCCTTTCTCTTTATTTGTCCTATTTCTGATTTATCATTGAATTCATCTACCACCGACCCCAATGAACTTAGGTTAAAAGTGTTGTTGATGTTGATGTTGTTGATGAAAATACACTCGACCAGTGTATAGTTTCTGGAACAATTTTAAGCATGCTAACATTCTCATATATAAGATGAACCAACTCCCTTGATTGTCATATGAGCCAATATAAACTGACTTGATCAATATATGAATCATACCAACTGCCTTGATCAACATATGGATTATATTTTACCGTCATATGTGATCAGTTCCATATTTATTTTTATATCATTAACTTTACGCTCTCTTTTGGATCTTCTAAGTTAGCATTGTATAAATGATAACTCATGAAATAAATTATAAGATAACGGTGATTGAATTGCACTTATGAATGAACGATGACTCTCCAAATACATTTTAAGTTAATGGTGATCAAATTTTGCCAATGAATGAGCGATAACTCGCGAAATACATTCTAAGTTAATGGTGATTGGATTTCTCCCATAATTGATTGACCACTCGCGAAATAAATTCTATATTAATGGTGATCAGATTTCACCTATAAATGAGTGATAACTCTCAAAATATATTTAAAGATAATGGTGATTGGATTTCACCTATAAATGAGCGATGACTCTCGAAATACATTCTAACATAATGGTGATCGAATTTTACTTATAAATGAGTGATGACTCTTGAAATGCATTATAACATAATGCTGATCAAATTTCAACTATAAATGAGCGATAACTTGCAAAATTTATTCTAAGATAATGGTGATCAAATTTCAGCTATGAATGAGCAATAAGTCAAAATAAATTATAATAAGGGTGATCGGATTTCACCTATAAATGAGTTAAGTAGTTTTGACTAGTATCATGTCTTTTGTGTTTGTTGTAACACCTCGTATGCATCTGATGTATTAACAATTACTTAATCAGATTTACGCAGTAATAAATTTAATTAAAACCCACGGAAGCGATTTCAAAAAAACCATATTTCTTGATTCATTATGTATGGTACATAACCACAAAACCACAACTAGCCTTTTCGATCCAGACAACCAAAGAAACTTAAAGGACGACAGATGCATCAACAATATCTATACAGATATATCAGAAGAATAAACTACCGTTATATACATATATACATCATCTCTAACACCATTGTGGCGATACAAAAGAATAGGCATCCATTGCCATGATCTCACAGATCACATCCTCCGAGAGGGCATACAAAGCCAGCAGTGTTTATATATCATAAACATAAACATCACATGTGTACACACACATCTTCCCTGAACCAGGGGTATAGAATACATCAACATAACAAATGAGCCACCATGCTCTCAAAATGTTGCTAAGCACCTACACAAGAACTGTCTCTACTGGGGCCTCCCGCCCTGAGACCTATCATCTCTACCAGATGAATCACCTGCAAAAAATATAATCCCCACATGGGGTGAGATATACATCTCAGTAAGCTCAGGGCTCTTCGAGGCTTCTCCTCCCCCTTGGCTCACTTCCATGATACACAACATCAAAGGCATCACAATCAAATCGACCACCTGGCCCTCACAACAATACATAGCCATCATCTAGCTCTAATGTAAATCCGCAGTACTACACCCGCCACAAGATGCATCATCATCAGCATTTGGGACTCTCAGTCCCCAGTGTGAGACCGGAACTCACACCCATGCCATCCCATCGGGAGATATCCCTTTACACATGGATGCATGTATATGGTACCTCCGAGAATAGGCTTCAATCGCGACGGGACCACCTATCTCTTGGTCTTAAGGGATCATCATCACCCTTTACGTGAGCAAACCAAACTAGGAGTTGCGCTCTACTCCTAGGGAGATCCATATCTATCTAACTGGCCAGAAGATCTATTTAACAGATAACCATACACAAAAAGCATAGAATCATGCATACATATTATCATAAGAAAACTGTAACAACCAATCCAATGCACATGCATCATGTATGAAACCACCACTTCCTCGGAGTATGGTGGAACACAGGCAGTGGGAAACACTTCCCAAGAGTAAAGAGCTTACCTGGCAACGTAGTGCTCTGCTGTCCAATCCCAAAACTGTGGACTACGCCACTGACACCCTCGGTGTCATGCCCTATCCAAAGGCACATATGCAAGAATCAACAATCATCATATCCGTACAAAGCATCTATTTATACCAAAACATACGAAAAAGTATAATTTTCTGCATAAAATTATGCAGATTTTACACCCAGTTAGAAAAATCACAAATCCCTGTAGGAGCTCCTAAAATCACGGGAATTTAGAGGCATCTAGATTTATCTCTCATCTTTTAAACAAAACTGATTTCATCAAATTTCATAAACCACAGCCTCTGTAGTAAACAAAATACCAGAACTGTCACGCACTAAAACAGTGCTGACAGCAACATACCAGCTCAAACAGCGATTTTTAAATAACAGCCTACACCAGGATACTCGTCCAAATGACCTGCTCTTTTACAGGCATAAATTTCACATACCCATATTTCTATAGCCACTGAAATCAGTCAATTTGGATCATCCTATACTGATTTATAATTTTTGCAAGATTGACCTCTGCAGCAGAAAAATCTGCTAAAAACAGAGTATAACAGTCTGTTATAACTATGCACAATAATTTCTAGGGACCTCCAAAAATAGCACGAAAATTCTAGAATAGACCTAACTTTCTTAGCTTTCAAATGGCACTGGTTTTAGACCATTTGGACACCGATAGCTTCTGCTATGGACAAAACACCAAAGCTGACCAGATTGGTGTTCTTGGCTATCAAGAACATGCATGTATGATTCATGCATGGAACACTATTTCAACTTAAAATCAACTTCTAGACACTCCAAATCATACTTCAAAAGTGTCTCACCCTCCTAAAACTCAACATTCATCAATCTCACTCCAAACCCTAACCCTAACCTCAAGAATCAAGGAGAAATAGGAGGAGATTACCAACCTTAGAGTTCAATAGACCAAATTGGAGGGTGGACCAGCTCTCTATGGCTTCCAATCGTGGTCCAGCGGCTCCAGACGAAGGTGGGCATATTCAAGACCCACTCTTTCACTCAATTCACTCACCACCAAAGCTCAACAGCAAAGAACAAAGAAAAGAGTTTTCTTCCTTGCTTGCTTCGTGATTTCAGCCACTAATCAAGTGGAAGTTGAGAGAAAAGAGCTTGGGTGTGGAGGAGAGTCATGGAGAAGAAGGAAGAAGAAGTGGAGAATGAGAGAAAACGTGGATATCAGCTTTTTAAACATGGGCCAGGGGTGCATCCAGCAAATTACTTACTCACACCCTTATTTCAGACAAAGACCAAAATGCCCTTCCTTCGTTAATCCATTTAATTAATAAAATATCACCCAAATTACCTTAATTAAAATTAGTGATATTACATTTGTTCCTCTTAGGGGTGACTATATGTGTACGCAATTCCCTTGTAGATTTTAATTGATCTTGGTTGTGGGGCTTGGCCCCTTACTTTCAAACAAAAAAAGAAAATGTGTATCAACTATTACTACATTTTAATCTGTAAAAAAATATAATACACAAAGGATCTATTTCATTTGGGAAAAAAAAGCACAAATCAATCAGCTAAGACTAGTACAAAACTTAATTTCTTTCTGTAACTGGATAAACAACGTGACAAATTTTGTCACAAGTACAAAATAATCAAAAGAAAAAAATATGTACCATTTTTTTATCTCCTCTAATTAATAATTATATTTTCTCTCGTGTCTATCATCAAAAGCATTGTCGTCATTATGATTGTCGTTATTATTACTGTCTTCACTGTTCTAATTATTATCATTATCATTATTATCTTCACTATCGTCATTGCCACAATTACTATCGTCACCACTTTCATCAACATTATCATTATTATTATTATTATCATCACTATTATTATTATTATCGTCACTAGGAGTTTTCACATATTGCTTTTGAGTAAAAAAATCATTTGATCTTAAGATCAAATGAACTTGTGATTCGCTTCGATCAGATTGGATGACTTTCTAAAAAAATTCAATTTAATCTAACCCAATAGAATGCAATTTTGATCGGATTTGATAAATTAATTTTTAACACATCCTTAGTGAATTTTTTAATTCCTGTTGATGAATGTCGTTCAACACAAAATATTAAATTTTATTAATGGTCACAATTACATGACCTATTTAAAAAAACTTCAGATTTGTAAAAGTTCTAAAGAGTTAAAGTTTACATTCATGTGTTATTGATTCATTTGGGCCCAAGACACGGGTACATAGCAAAATAAAATTATTCTTGTATCCTCAAATATCAAGGGTTGTTGCTATTGCACTACAACTTTTATTATTGACACTACCCTGTGGGTTCCTTTTAGCTATATTCTCAAATTGTTCCTTGGGCGAAAATACAATAGAAACATGTTTTTGTTACGTAAATAGGTTGAAAAAAACAAAACACAATGGAAATATGATTCTATTGAGCAAGTGTACAACAAAATTGTGTTTTCATTATATTTTGACTTTTTCATTCTCATTTACGTAATGAAAACACGTTTCCATTGCACACTTGAAAATTTACAAAACGCAATCATGTTTTCATTTTTTTTCTTCATTTTGTTACAAAATGAAAATGTAATGCTATTTTGTGAAAATCCCCACACCCTTCCAAAACAGAAATGCAATTCCATTTTGGCCAAAAACCCCTACACCCTTCCCCTTCCCCTTCCCCTACCCCTACCCCTACCCCTACATACGACACAACCAACACAACTAGTCACAACAACCCAACTAACACAAAGACTCACAACAACAAAACAACACAAACACTCAGATCTTGACAGGGTGGCATGAGAGGTGGTGCAAATCTCGACAGGGAGGATGACATCGATATGGAATGGAAAAGGCATGGTGGATCTAAGTTGGTGGGGGTCGCAACGGGGTGGAAGTCGTAGGGGTGGCGACGCATGTGTTCTGGATCTAGGCTGGGGTAGGGGAGATGACTTTGGATCTAAGGAGAAGGAAAGGGAGTGTAGGGATTTGGTTAGTGGATAAAAGGAATTTTCCAAGGTTGGTAGTGGGAATAGTAGTTCCCAATATCAAGCCACCACTAGTCTATGATGCCTATAAATAGCCCATACATACCATATTATTCATTCAAACAATTATGTCGAGAGAAAAGAAGATCAAATATTTAACTTAGATAGAAATAATATGTATTAATTTATAATAGTTTTTGGATTACCCTATTATTGATGCAAATAATTTATTGATGACTAATTTTTATTGAAAAACGTAGATGACTTTCTTTAGTAGAGTTTTCTTGATTCACAAAATTCGTAATTAAGATAATTTTGCTTAAAGAATTCTAGCTCAATTTCACTTAAACCAATAATATGTTGGGTAATTTATAATATACAACTTTCTATAATAATATGGATGGCACATCTCCAAAATAAATTGAAAATAAATTTAAATTTAGAAATCTCTATTACATTTTAACCACATACACTCATTAACATTACTTATTAATTTTACTCACATACACACGGAGGAATGTATGTGTACACGAGGTTCATTTATCTCACGAGATACTTGGACTTAATTTAGATTAATTTTTAACCTATATGAAGTTTTTCAATTGTAAATTTGTATTATTAAAGTTTTTCTAAGGTAATAATACTAAACTTTATGAAATTTGCATTGTAAGTGCTTTTAGAAAAATTAGATTGAAGAAGTTTCTAAAATTTATTTATTTTTATTTACTAGAAAAAGTATTATTGCAACCAAATGAAACTTGCCAAAGTTTGGCGATGAGCCAACTTACCAACATATATCCAAGTTACAAAATGAGTTAACAATCTGTCCCACTCAAAACAGAGGAAAAACATCAGAACACTCGTATATTTATGTTCACTCCACATATAATAAAAAACATCGGGATAATCGTAAACTTTTGTCCACTCATAACACACTATATAAAAACTATTCACTTTAATGAACTTGAGTCTCCCACCCAATACTACGAATCTGAAACGTGCATAATTAACATTGCACGTACAGCTTGTGGTGTATACTGTTATAAACCCTGCTCTGAATGATAGGCCATGAGTTAGCCATCCTTGTAAGATATATAAATGAAATTTTATCTATTTTGTTATGCAGCTGCTGCCTCTCCTACAATTCATGAATATCTGCCACCTGAAAATTTAAATTAATAATTCAGTCATCGAGCCATGCATCCAATAGGATTACTGCACCATTCTAAAAACAATGCACTTGAATTCTCTGTCTTAACTTTGAACCTAATCTAAGACTGGAATTTTATGGAATCTATCGATATCAGTCGTAGAAAATTAAATGAAACGAGCCCCTGTTGAAAAATGATGTTATTTCTCTACTGTCATATTGACCAAAAACAGTCACGTGCCATAACAGCATCCATGACCTCTTGATTTTCTTACCTCCCATTTCGAGGGAGGAAAAATATCATTCTCAATCCATGCATAAAAAATTTGTCCATATCTTTGACGAATGATATATATGTATCCTCACACGCAAGTTACATAAAACACTATTTTTTTCTGTTCATCTGTTATATTATATTCCTCTTATGTCGTGTCGTCATTCCAAAAATTAACTTGTATAATTTAATTTGATTTTAATTTATATGTGGAGTTTGATTTATTTTACATTTTTATTTAGTTATTTTATTTACTTATTAGTGTTAGTTAATGTTGATGTTGATGTTGATTAGTGCTAGTTAAAAATTTATCCAAATTTATAATAAATCTGTTGTTTCATTCATACACAAACAATAATTTATATTATTGACTTCCAAGGTCGATCGGTCATTTCACTTTGAAACTCCTAAACATTTCCACTATAATTTATTTTTTGCTGGCAATATGATGCCATTTGGTAAAATTAGAGATACTTATGACACACGTAGAAGAAAATGCGACAGATGGTGTTGATTTCAAATCATAAGTAGTACTGCACTCTGCAACCTGATTAACATTTAGGTAGATCAGCAGGTGGTGGAGGGATTGAAGTTGAAGGAGTTGGTCCATTCTCAACCTCAAAAATCATGGCTAGTCCCCATGGCACATGGTCTTCCATATGGCAATGCACAAGCCAAACCCCTGTGTAAGTAATGAAACATTAGAGTGTGTTAAATGATAGTAGTTGCTTACAATATAGTCTCACTCGAATTTTCTTTTATGTAGGTAAAAAATGTTATGTAACTAAGTTCTTATTTGGAAAAACTCCTCAACAAAATTAATTAAATTTCTTTCACAAGTTAAAAATTAAGTTATACAAAGAAAATAATTAACTTTTGAAAAACTTATAAAATAGCTTATCCAAATCCATCAGTTGATTGTAACTTATGGGAAAAGATTATGTCATTAGTATTGATTGAGTAATTGATCTAAATAGAGTCTATATGCACAATTATAAAAGAATGTGACATGACAAACTACGAAAAAACATTAGTTGATGCTGTAAATTAAAGAAATGAAGAGAATCAACACCTGGATTGTTTGCTTGGAATCTGATCACAGTCCATCCTCCCATAGGCACACCAACAGTGTTGCGAAATTGCGGATTCACCAAATTAAACTTAGCCCTATCCTTCATGTGGAAATTCCCAAAACCTTGAGCCAAAACATGGAAGCTATACCCATGAATGTGCATGGGGTGGTTCTGCCCCCCAAGAAGTGCTGTATTCTGAAACACAATCTCCACCGTCGAATTGTACCTGAGTTTCTTCGCCTTGGTTGATTTTGGCGCAAATAGAAGGTTCATATTGTTGGAGTTGTTCAGATTCGTGAAGTCGAACATAACTGGTGGCTTGTTAGGGAAATCCGTTGTGTAAACTCCACTCACGTTTTCATAGAATGCTTCCAACAAAGAAAACTTCACACCCGCGGGAACAGCAAATGACTCGTTGTTCATGCTGGCAGAAAATCTTTGACCATTTGGACCCTTACACGTGGCATTGTTGGGATTCTTGGAATCACAAAATTCTAGGTTGAACCCAATGGTAATGAACATGTGCTCATCAACCTTACGTGGCACAGGAACCCAGTGTGGGGCCCCCACCTTGCTAGTTATGACGTTGTAGAATTTGTTATAAGCTGTGTCCGTGTCGTTGAAGGGGGGTAGAATTGGCATCACGGGCTCTGATGAAGGCGGGGCATTTTCGTAAATGACCGTGCCGCGAGCTACGTTGGCGTCGAAGTCTTCGAGACCAACAACGTAAGGAGATGCAACCATGTAGTACGAGCCGATGGGTTGGTTAGCTGTGAATAACACGTCAGCACTCTGGCCGGGGGCAATGACGATGAGGTCGGTGACGTAGTGGTCGGTGTAGGAGGCGTCGACGGCAACCACTGTGAAATTGTGGTTCGCTATCTTGAAGAATGTGTCGTAATTGAGTGCAGCGTTGATCATTCGGAGCATGTAGGTTTTCCCTTGCTTCACTTTCATCTTAAATGTCTCTGAATTATAATAAGAAGGTACTTATACATATATATAGAGAGAGAGACCTTAATTCGTGAATTTGAAAGAGTTGGAATGTTGAATATTAAGAGAGCGTCATATATGATTTACATGTTTGAATTATAATTTAAGTGACCTAGTGAAAGTTGATAATTTGACTTGGAAAAATTTTATATTATCTTTAGTGATAAATTTTAAATTAAAATTTTAAATTTGGTGGATCTCATGATATCAAATAGGATGTAAGATATGTCAAAACCTATTCTATTCTTTTCTTTAATGATATACCTTATTTTGAGATTTTAAAGAGAAAAAAAAAATAAATTATTTTTTGAATACTATAAATCTTTAAGATTCTTTTACAAGAATTTATTCTTTACGTTAAAGATATGTTCATCTCTTTTATTGAGAAAGTTAATAAAAATCAAATCCTTAATTTCAAATTATTACTCAATATGTGATATTAAAGATGTTTTAAGAATCAGAAAATTGTTTTTAAGCTAAGGGGATAAAAAGATTGTCATTTATAAGAGTTGTCTTTTTTAATTAATTTACAAGACTGTCTTTTGTTATTATAAATTTGTATAATGAAAATTAAATATTAGTAATATAATGAGCGTTTATGCTAATAATGTAAGGTATTACATTAATTTTTTATTATATCAAGAAAGTGTGATCGAGAATTAAGAGACACTTCTAATACTACCGAATAATATGTCTAATGTATGTAGGAGTTGCCAACAAAGGCATATTAATTAAAATATTACTACATATGTTTGAACCACAAGTTTATTTATTAGGTTGTAGTTACTTAACTTGTCTTTACATGTACGAGAATCTCTCTAAAAACAGTTGTCCACTAAGAGGAAAAAGTATTGTTAGGGGATCGAGCTCGCACTCTTGGAGAAGGGACAATTTGTAATACATCCTTAAATATTTGTGTTAACCGTATTTTTTTTTTATACAAATAAATTGATATGTTAGCAGGTTGCATATCTTACTATTAGTTTAGACAATATGCAACACTAATGATTAATTTTTTTATGAAACAAAATCTGTATTAATGAGAGAAAACCTAATAACTATTTTTTTTTTCTATTAGTGTAAACAAATTGTTTTAATAATTAATGGGGGCAACATACCATTTTCAGTACAATTAATGAGATGGCCGCTAGTGAAACCATTGATTGTAAAGGCATAAGATATGTTTGGTCCACCGCCACTGGCCTGTGCTTCGGTAGTAATATCCTCAACATTAGAGTTATACAAATCTCCTGCAATTGAATTAAAAAATCTTATCATGAAAAGCACTTCTATATTTGGAAGAAATTGCAGATTTTACAATTATATATTTATATTTATTAGCTAGATTTCCTTAGTAGATAGAGAAAACGTGTTATACGCATAAGGGGGAAAAATGACAAAACAATGCAACAAACTAACGAACATTGTAGAACAATGGAATGACCCTTCTTTGCTAAATGCTAATATTAAAAGAAAGTATTTATGTAAAAGAAATAGAAGTACCCGGTGCACTTCATCTAGAACAAAAATAAATAAGAAAAACAGCTAATACCTAATATAAGAGGAATTTGCTCGTACGGTTTAGGAAATGGAAATTGGCCTGAACGAGGCTGAATGATGAAAGCACCATGAACTGTTGCTCGTAAATATGATGCATGAGCATGCCACCATACGGTTCCTTCTTGTTGTGTCACGTTGAATTTATACGTGTATTTACTTCTGGGTCTAATTGTGCATTGAGTTACATATTCAGGACCATCTGCCCAAGGACTAAAGAGCTGCAACACTCCATGCCTACACAAGTAGTTCAAAATTTCATCCACAATATAATGATGCATTAATTTAAATGAAACATAAATTTGTGGGCGTAGCAAATAAAAGAGAATATAAAATATTTACATGAAAAACTTTGGTAGTAGTTTAAGTCTAACAATTGATGATTTATCAAATGAATGGTCATATATTGTGTAAAGAAAAAAAAATGAATGGTCATATCTGAATTTATTTGAAACCAAAAGAGCAAGAAGTCGATCGGTTTCTTAAATGGGATCGAAAATCACATAAACTGATTTCTTGTCTCTTTCTCATCTCCTCAGTTAAAAGTTAACGCGTGGTTAAAAGGTACTGTAATTAATATACTCTGTTATTTTTTTTTCTCCTATTTTTGCTCAAATATCAATTGTTTTAGTTGAGGACATATAGGAAAAGCTACTAAACAGGTATGATATACACAAATATCAATTGTATATACATAGTAATTATATATTCAATGGAAAGAAAAAGTATACAACTAGATATGTCCTCTTATTTAAGTAAGGGAGAACACAAATTAATGTCATGTGGGTATGTGGGTCTAGCTAATTAATGATGGCCCTACATATTAATTACGTAGAATCTTCCTCATTCATGTGTGTATTAATTTGAGTCTATAGAGCTTGGAAGGGCTAGTAAGTACTATTACTAAACATTTCTCAGGCTCCATTAATTAAGAAGAGGATTTCATATATTGAATGCAGACGTCGATTAAGAATCTGTAGGCAAAAGACTTCATGCTATTTTGTTAAATTCTCTAAGGATATAAATATGGAAGAGGGTTTACCAATGAATAGTAATATCATACGGTCCTTCGTTCAATACATGGACAATTACAGTGTCACCTTCGCGGACATTTATCGTTGGCCCAGGGAAAAGTCCATTAACTGTGACAATCACTTGCTCCTTGCAAAAGCGTTTGATAGTCGTGTTTTGAACCTGAAATTTGTGAAATACATGAAATTGCAATAATAGGAACATCCCTCCATTGGAAATTACGTTCCAGAAAGAAAGACATGTATATGTTTTTAATGCATGTTTAATTAGATGAAAATTTTATGCCTCAAATCAAATATGAGAAAGGTTAATTAGACACTAACGTAGAGCCAAGTTTACTCTATACTATTGTTAATTAGGTGAGGAGAGTTGAAATAGTTGTGTTAGACTAATGTGGTGATCTTGAGTGGTTTATTAACAAATCAAAAGTAAAAGACAAAAAAAAAAAAGGCAATGTAGACAACACTAAGTTGCTTACATAAACAATCATAAAAAGAGAAAAGAAATCAAATGGGGTAGTAATTTACTTTGAAAGTGTGTTCCAGTATAGTTGCTGAAGCCAGGGAAGAAGCTAGAAGAGCAAAAGCACATGCTAGAGAAAACGAGAATAGCTTCATATTTTAGGTGGTGAAACCAAAGATAAGACTGTTGCTATGAATAAGTTTACTTGGATGTTTTAGTTCGTCACATGGGCTTCATATATATATCGTTCATGATATTTGTCATTGTATTTGCGTGTTCATTTAGAATTATTCACATAAGCAACTCCAACGTGATTTGCATTTGACGATGAAGCAAGATAAAAAATTTTACATTATGTCGTCATCAATAATGCGGGCCTGGAAATATCAAATTAATGGTACGATAGGAATGATGGCGCTGCTGCCTTCAACGAAAAAAAGTTGTGATGAATATTTTGATGATACGAATATTTTGAGAGAGAAAAAACTATGTATACTAAAAGTGTAAAATAATTATGTCCTCTAATAGGTTTATTGATTTTTAAAAGTATACCAACAAGTGTAAAATTAAATTGTTTACCTGTGAGTGTACAGTCATTGATTTCATATTAATATATTTTGCAAAATATAATATAAGAAAATAAACTAGGATCATTTTAGCCGTATGCATCCTCAAGTGTTTTAGGCTATGATGAGTAACTAAAGTCATATATTTTGCTTATTTTCAATCTCATATTCTAATACTCTCTTTTTTTTTTTTTAACTTTTCTCTCTCTCCTTTCTATTAATACAATCCAAAATTGGGATGTATGTTTAACTTTTTTCCCTATTTATGATTTTTCTTGTAAAACACTCTTTATAAGTATTAGGCAATACTATATATATATATACACACACATTTAGAGTAATAGAGGAAACTTACAGGAAGCCGTGTGGAAAAAGGAGATGAGGAAAGTTGACCAAAGTACATTAAATACTTTCATGATATTTTTTTTTTTTATCAGTACTTTCATGAGTTTCATTGCAAATGTTACTACCGACTATATTATCTTAGGGGAGCAGAATCAAATGTTTGTAAAATAAAGTTACTATATAATTAATCTTTTTTTAGAAGCATTACATAATTAATCTAAACATTCAAGTAATAATGCTATTTAGGTTCATTCAAATTAGTTTGTTTTCGATGTACTCATGCATTCGCTCCATAATAATAAATAGTTATACCGGCAAAAATTAAAAAATAATATAATTTAATTATTTAACTGGGAAAAGGATGTAATTTTAGCAATATTTGGCAATTTGGGATCACCAAACACGCCCTGCCTAGGCGTGTTCAAACACGCCCTGGCAAGGCTTGTTTGGCCCCCTTTGCCTATATATACCCGCTGAAAGTGACATTTGAGGATTCACGCATTCTCTCTAGAATTAGGTCTGCCTTCTCTCTAGATTTTGGGTGCTGATTTGTCTGAAGCGAAGTCCTGCCGAATTTGAAGCACTGTCAACTAGTAAGTCTATTTAACTGATTGTGTTTTGTATTTAGTTTGTTGTATTTTTAAATTAGATTTGTATTTAGTTTGCTGTATTTTTAAATTAGAAAATTGTTAGGATCATATGAACTTGTTAGCGACATATATATTAGGTTAGTGAGTAGGGTTTTAGCTGTTCCAGTTTAGTTTAGGGTTTACGATGTGATTAGGGTTTAGGGTGTGGGCTAGTGATTAGGGTTACGTAATTCGGTTTAGGATTAGGGTTTATGATGTGAGTAGGGTTTAGGGTGTGGGCTAGTGATTAGGGTAACGTAATTGGATTTAGGATTAGGTTGATGATGTGATTAGGGTTTAGGGTGGGGGCTAGTGATTAGGGTTACTTAATTCGGGTTAGGATTAGGGTTTACGATGGGATTAGGGTTTAGGGGTGTGGGCTAGTGATTAGGGTTACATTATTCGGTTTAGGATTACATTGTTATTAGGGTTGACATTGTTATTAGGGTTTATGGCCTGGGGGACATTGTTATTGGGGCTTATGTTGTGATTAGGGTTTAGGCCCTGAGGTAGTGATTATGATTATGGTGTATGTAAATCGGGTTTAGGGTTGATGGTTGACATGGTGATTAGGGTATATAGGTTGGGATACAAAGTTAGGGTTTGTGTGTGCCTGGTTATGGTTTAGGTGTGACGTGGTGATTAGGGTTGATGGATTTCAGTTAAGGTTAGGGGTTTATATTGTGATTAGGATTTATGCAGCTGGGAACAGACCTAGGGTTTAGGTTTTAGTTCTGATGTTCTGATTAGGATTTATGTCTTGGGTTACATACCTAGGGTGTATGGATTCCGGTTTAGGTGAAGGGTTGATGTTGTGATGAGGGTTTAGGGCTTGGGTTACATACGTTGAGTTTATGGAATTCGGTTTAGGGTTTAGGTCCGATGTTGTGATTAGGGTTTAGGTCGTTGGTTACTGACTTAGGGTTTACGGATTCCGATCTAGGTCTAATGTTGTCATTAGTGTATATGGCTTGGGTTACAGACCTATGGATGACAGATTTTGGTTTTGGGTTAGGTTTGATGTTGTTAGTAGGGTTTAGTTGTTCGGTTACAGAGAACACGGGGTATAGACTTAGTGTTACATACACTTCACTAATGTGGATTATGGGTATAGAGTTAGGCTTTATGGGTGTCGGTTTAGGGTGCATTGCTTATGTTGCGATTAGGGTTTAGGCGCTGTGGTACATACACTTCACTAATATTGAGTAATTAGTTTTCCAATTCAAGTTTTGCCTTGGCAAACGCTTCTTTTTGAAATGACGAAGATGATTGCAGCACATTGTGATTAGGGTTTAGGTCGTCGATTACAGACTTAGGGGTTTTGGATCCCGATTTAGGGTTTATGGCAATGAATAACCTAATGAGTGTTACATACACTTCACTAATATTGAGTAATTAGTTTTCCAATTCAAGTTTTGCCTTGGCAAACATATTGTATTGGTGGAAACTTTGTTTGGCACTATAGTTCAGGGTCGGGTTAAACCAAAAGACAGACAAATAATAACCGAAGAAGAACATGAGCACAGATGACATAGAAAAACAATTATTGGAACAAGTAGGAATAGTTGTCTGTTTAGGAACAATTATTGGATTATAGGATGGGAAAACGCCTGTCATGATGACGGATAGAATGAACCTGAGGTCTGGGGTGTTTAAAGCTTTGTATTGGATTAC
>PYAF01002678.1:278344-300969 GCA_007407185.1 Glycine tomentella | reverse complement strand
TATAGTAGTTTTTCAATTGCTGGACGTTTGCATCTGTGGAATATGCTGTGAACTAATAAAGTGTTATTTTGTTCTGTGCAGGTCGTTTGGCAACCATATGGGGACTACGACTTCCTTGGTGCTTCTGAGCATGAGCGACTGCTGTGGATGGCAACTACGCCTATCATATGCTTCCACACAGTCGAATATTCCCAGCCTGGTTGATGCATGCGGCAGTTCGGGTGGGATCAGCCAATCCCACGCGCTACGAGGAAGCTGAAGGGTGTGCATGACCTTTCGCTTCGGGGAAACGAGAAGCCAACTGGGTTCGCAAACTCAGACCGTTTATTTTGCGATGGGATGCTAGGGACCAGCACATTGAGCTTCCCCCCTTGATTGAGGGGTTGCTGTCACCACACCATGAGTACATGGTCTGGTACAGAGAACACGGGAAGCGGTTCATCACAAAGAAGGGCGCGAAGATAGGTCGTGGTGTAAGTTTTTGTTCCATCATCATTTATGTATTTGATATAATTATCGCACATCACACACCTGACATTTATGTGTATATGTTTAAAATTTTAGGTTGATGGGTTGGAGGCGTTGTACTTCGCGACAACTAGCCCCGATAGGGAGGCCTTCGACTTCGGTTGGGCGAATGACGAGGTCGGTCGATTAATCTCTGTCTTCGCCGAGAGCTGTCGCGTGGAGAAAGCAGGCCCACATGCTCCCGAATCCCAGCTTGAGGCCAAACCACAGATTTCAGTTGCAGTTGGCCGACGAAGAAAAGAGGGTCGTGGGCTAGAGCGTCGGCGGAGACCGGTGCAGCAGGTTCCTGAGCCCATTGTTCGACCGAGGCCGCGCACCGAGGGTATCTATAGGCCCCCTACTATTGCATCGACATATGGGACACAGCCCGTATATTAAGAGGCTACTGCGCAGGGGGGCATGGGGGCATGGACTATGCCGATTTCAGTACCCAAGCCCAAATGCCTACCCCAGGCCCATCGCAGACCCATGCGGCATATGTTACGACTGCAATGACATGTGCAGATGTAGATGGCGGGTTCGGTTGTGGACTGAATATGCAGCTCGAGTGGACTGAGGCACAGGTCGACGACATGCTCTACCAGATGGATTATAGTGCAGAAGCTTGTGCCGCTTGGCAACCACATTCACCATATGGCACCGAAGCTTCTGAGTTTCCTATGTCGGTGTATGCAGAGCAGGGCACGCCATGTCGATCTCCTCATGTGCATTCGTATGAGGCAGCCCCTTCTTATGCAGGCCTGTCCTAGTCGGACCCTTATCAGGCAGGCCCTTCTTATGCAGGCCCGTCCCAGCCGAACCCGTATCAGGCAGGCCCTTCTCAGCCATGACCTTCACAGCCAGTCCTGTCCGAGCCAGGCAACTCTCGGTGACCACGCAGACGAGTCCAACCTTATCGACAGGTACGTGATTTGCCGTGGCCACCGCCCTCACTCTGATTTATTCGCAGTTACTGTTTTATTTTATTTTTTTTGTTGTAGTGGATTGTATTTTGTAAACTACGGTTATTAGTGACATTTATGCTACCCATGTTCCGTCTAACTATTATCTGATCACGTTAACCCCGCAAACCCTAACAATAACATACGTCGGCAAAACCATTAATTCATAACATACACGATTACAATAAAAAACACGATTAGTGACATATGGCACCGAAGCTTCTGAATTTCAAAACAACATCTTCGACGTACATGTCTTATTCCATATGGATTTGTGGTTTGCTGAAAATGGCTAAAATTTCAATTCTACAAAAATGTTTCCAGTAGTTGGATTCCACTAGCATCCTCAAGACGTCTTCATCGCTCACCAACTCTTTTATGCCATACTGGATTGTAGTGTCTGAGTATTGTGCATGTCCTGGATGACGAAAAAACATTTTTCTTACCACCTGTGACATGTGAATTCCATTAGGGGGAACCCCAACAGGCGCAACTTGCTTGATGAGGCCCTTCAGTGTTTCAATGTTGCATGCAGAAGGAATTTCAAATCGGATTGGTTTGTTCCAGTAAACGCATAACCCACAAAATCGGCTCTTCATGGTATCTTCCAACTTCCGTTGTAATATAGCATTGCATCATGTGTGGGGACGATGGTGGACTGAAGTAGGTTCATTATCCCATCGGCTGTTCTGGTTATGGTGCATAATATTTCTATAGGACCAGCAACAGACATTTGGTCGTGACAGCTTAACATTCTGCAAACATCATCATCGTTTGTTAGTGCGATTGAATGAAATAAATAGTGCTGACCTGCGTCTATGGATGGTTGTCGGTAGTAGATGTTATCCACGAATTGGTCATCGGTTAGTAGAAGGGTGCGGTGAATCCTACTCTTAAGCGTCTGAAACGAACAGTCATTAGGAACTCGCATCGCTATCGGAGTGGCACCCTGAAAACAAACACCCGTGTCGTTGTGATTCGTATATCCATTTGGATAAATGAATGCTAATTTGGAGTTACCAATGTTTTGGCTGCTTGTTTCTCCTAAGAATGCCATTGTATGCAAAATAAAATTTACGGGGCGAGGCATGTTGTGTCGAAACGTGTACCTTATATAGCTGTAATCACGCCCAATTTGGGCGTGTCTAGTGACGCCTAAATATTTGTTAGGCGTGTTTGTTTATGTCGTTGTTACGCGTGTTCAAAGACATTGTCGGTGGGCGTGTTCAATCACGCCCTTGTTAGGCGTGTTCAAAGACGTTGTCGGTGGGCGTGTTCAATCACACCCTTCTTAGGCGTGTTCAAAGACTTGATCGGTGGGCGTGTTCAATTACGCCCTTGTTATGCGTCTTCAGTTAGGTGTATTCAATTAACGGTGAACGGGTAACATATAATATCATAAATAAATAATTAATAACAAATGGAAATTCATGTCCACCACAACCAAAACATTATCATCATACATCTTACATCTTACACAACATGTCTTATAAATCGAATACATTTAACGAAACATTTATAAAACAAACATAACAACAAAATCATGAAACACCACCTCGAGTAGGACAGGATGTACGAGTATGTCCAACTTGCTTGCACAGACCGCATTTACGAGCTCTCTGAGTTGTTTCGACTTCGTCCATCTCGTTACGGATTCTGGTGGACCTTGGACGACCCTTCGCACGCAACATTGCCTTGTCAGGGATGATAACTGGATCTTCAATGGGGGGAATGGCAAGTTCAATGCCAATAGGCTGCCAAGGTAAAGAATAAGCCTCAACCAAGTTGGATACGAGGAACACATCATCCACATATTGCAAAGGATTCCGACGGATGTATAAAGCAGCAGCTGTGGCATGGCTACAAGGGTATTTGAAGGTCTTAAACTTTCCACACTGACAAAAAACGCTCAGTTAGGTTAACTGAGTATGACCTCTCCCAACCATCTGCCACCTCAAATGACGTTTCCTCAAGGTTGTAGCTGCGTACATGGTGGCCTGTAGCAACGTTCTGATTATGCCTCATAGCATCAGCGACATTTTTACAATGTCGTTGTGATTGTTGCATCTGTGCAGTGGCTATCTGCCCCCTTCTCACAAAGTATTCAACCAATCGACTGTATGTGTGCTTCACCAAAGCAGTGATAGGCATGTTCCTTGCTCCCTTGAACACCTTGTTCACTGATTCAGACAAATTTGTTGTCATATGGCCGTATCTTCTCCCCTCGACGTCATATGCACGAGTCCACTTTTCCTTAGGAATGCTGTCAATCCATTCTGCAACCTCAGGACTGTTATTGCGGAATCGTTCATACGCTATGTCAAATTCGGCCATATAGGGAGTATAACCTGCACAATTATAAGAGCATGAACGTTAGGTCGGTAACACATTTTTAAAGCGGCATAAATTACAAATAATTTTGAACATACCCAAAGTCATGAGGCTCTTCTTCAATCTTGCACTCTTGAATCGTTGATTGAAATTACTGGCAATATGACGAAGGCAGAAAACGTGATGCGCAAAAGGTGGTTGCCAACCGACATGATTCTGCACTGCAGATATAATGCTCCGGTGTCGATCTGAAATGAGGCATATATTTTGCATTTGGGTTACGTGGAAGCGAATGTTAGCAAGGAAATATTCCCAAGCTTCCAATGTCTCCCCCTCGACAATGGCAAATGCCAGTGGCAGGCATTCATTATTCCCGTCCTAACTTGTGGCGATCAGCAATTTTCCTTTATACTTGCCATATAAGTGAGTTCCATCAATTTGAATGACGGGTTTGCAAAATTTAAAAGCCTCGCAACACTGCCTGAATGTCCAAAACATGCGCTGAAACACACGCTTCCCTCGGACCAGTCGATTTGCCATAAAATAATCATTGGTTTGAATATCAAAGAAAGAACCAGGTGAAAAACGAAGCATGTAGTTGCACCACCTCGGCAAATATGCGTAAGATTCTTCCCAATCTCCATAAATCATTGTCATCGCTCTCTGCTTCGCATACCATGCCTTACAATACGAAACTTTAAATCCAAAGCTGTTGGTAATCCTCTCCTGAACCAACGCAATGGACACGCCCGGTTCCTCCTTAATCATTCCTGAAAATGACACCGTAACATACAGATTAACAACAAACCTTAACACAAATTAACATCTTTCTAATAAAGAAAAAATTCTCAGTTCATATCGACTACAAGTGAAGCAATGACATCAACATCAAGTTGTCTATGATCCTGTGATAGACGGTCGTTGAGGCAATTGTGTTTTCCACCCCATCTTGAAACCACCCACTTCTCACCGTACACTGGTTTCATCACCCTAACCCTCCAAGGGCAACCATTCTTGTGAGCAACACACTTTATTGCAAACCTGTTAGGCTTGCTCTCAACCACAAATGCTTCTTGATGCTCCTTCATTAGGTTCCGCTTAACGGCCATTTGTGCCTCTTTTTTCGATGGGAATTCTTGTTCAACATACAAATCGTCCCCTATTTGCCAGGGACCTTGGACTGAACCCGATCCTGAAGCTGAACCGCTAAAAGAATCTTCTTCGCTTGGGTGATTCCAATCGATATATGTGGAATGTGGAATTCCATCCAAAAAGGAATAACCGCACCGCCTTTAAATACAAGACACATGAATAAGCATGGGTTTGCAAACTAAAACGCTATAATATATAGATGAACAACTATTATACGAAATCACTTAGGGTTTAAGTCATGTAAATTACCTTCAACAGGTTGTTCTGATTGTGTCGGTCCAACACCCGCACGGTACCGCATTTCAGACGACCCCACATCAGTGTGTTGATGGAATGCATTCGCATCCACACCAGCATCTTCATCATTATCGGACGCACTGGCATTCTCCTGAAGAAGACGATCTTCAATCGCTATATTTTCATCATCATCATCATCTTCATCGTCATCCATAACCCAAGTTGGGTCATGTGAATCTTCTTGAGACATGTTTGCACCAACAGCATCATATGATGGTGCAGCATCATATTCAAATGATGGTGCAATATGTGCAGAATTACAACCAATTGACCTCCTGGGTAAAACAGCTTCCTGAACTACGGTGTAATCCACATACAATTCTAAAAATTTCTTCCGTGCTTGATTAAAAAATTCTTCAATGACCATTTCCAATTCTTCATCATCCTGTATTGGAAACCCCATGTATTCATCTTGCTGCCATATTCTTGCCGTCAACAATGTGATACAAGTGTTTCCGTCCACACCCAATTTTGGATGTATCTTCTGATGCAAATGACTCAATGTTGCATTTCAGTTAATTCGTGTCATCCTTTGCTCCCCTTCGAAGACAACACCTCTTCCCCCTTGAATTTTCCTTCCATTGAAAAAAAAAAACAATACGAACAACCTCTGCATGACTTGAACTCATTTCCTACAATCAACATAAATAAATGTCAGAAACACAAACCCTGCATACTAAACAAACCCTAACACACATAAACGCACGTCCTAAACCCTATCCCACCTATCAACACACCCTAAACCGTAGCCCATATATCCACACACCCTAACAAATGAACATTAACACACTAAAACATAAAAATAAATCGAATTCCGTAAACCATACCTCTTTAACCCAAAGTCGACAATCTAACACTTCTACACATGTAGTTAGTCCCAATAAATCACCAAATGGTGAAAGAAAGTCAATATTGTCAAAGACACAAAGTCATAAAGAAGTGGTCTTGTTTACACAACAACCTAAACCCTAAGTCCAGTTACGCCAACCCATACACCTTAACCACCACATACGCCTTAAACCCTACCATAGATACCCTAAACCCTAGTTGTGTTCCCCTTAACCTAACCCCTCATCACCATATAAACCCTAAACAGTTAAGCCGGATACCCTAAGCCATAGGTGTGTACACCAAACCCTTAATCCTATTAAACACACAAAGTCATAAAGAAGTGGTCTTGTTTACACAATAACCTAAACCCTAAGTCCAGTCACGCTAACCCATACACCCTAACCACCACATACGCCTTAAACCCTACCACAGATACCCTAAACCCTAGTTGTGTTCCCCTAACCTAACCCCTCATCACCATATAAACCCTAAACACTTAAGCCGGATACCCTAAACCATAGGTGTGTACACCAAATCCTAAACCCTATTCAACACACAAAGTCTAAACCCTTTCGCTGTAACACTTAAACCCCGGGTGTGTACCCCTAAACCCTAAACCCTCAGTCGCAACACTTAAACCCTACCCACCCCATAAACCCTAATCACAGTATCAACACTAAACCTAAACCCTAAAATGTCAAGACAACACACTATGAATCTAAACCAAATTACGTAACCCTAATCACTAGCCCACACCCTAAACCCTAATCACATCATAAACCCTAAACTAAACTGGAACAGCTAAAACCCTACTCACTAGCCTAATATATATGTCGCTAACAAATTCATATGATCCTAACAATTGTCTAATTTAAAAATACAACAAACTAAATACAAATCACAATCAGTTAAATGGACTTACTAGTTGACAACGCTTCAAATTCGGCAGGGCTTCACTTCAGAGGATATCAAGACCCAAGCTTTAGAGAGAAGGCAGAGCGATTTTTAGACGGAAGGCGGAATGGACCAAATGCCATTTTAGGAGCTTTTATAGGGAGCAAGGGACCTCAACACGCCCAGGCTAGGCGTGTTGCAACACGCCCTAGCCAGGTGTGTTCAAACACGTCCTAGCCAGGCGTGTTAGGCTACCCCAAATTTCCAATTTTTATTGAAATTGCCCCCTTTTTCCAATTAAATAATTAAATTGTATTATTTTTTAATTTTTACCAATTATACCTTTTAGTAGGAATATTATTTGCTTTTACGAAGTCAGATTGATAATTCAACTGTTTTTTTAGATAGATTGATAATTCAACTTAATTATGTAGCTTCAGAGCAGGGTATAAAGAGCAAGTAATGTTCAGATGTTTTAAAAACATGCATGTGAAGAATACCACTTTATTCGTTTTTTTTTTTTGTTACTGATTCCTTTTTTTATATATACTGAATTCATTCATATAATATGAGTGCACCAGATGTCATATTAACTATTCCGTTTTTAATTATAAAAGTATTTTCAAAAAAAAATTATAAGATCATTTATATATTAATTATTTTTTTTATATATCCTTACTTAATTTTTCTCTAAAAAAACAATTAAGTGAATAAAAAATAAGGAAATATAATGATAATATTAGAATGATAGTACTTGATAAATTTAATGCAATAAACAAATTAATTATTTTTCTTTAAGAGATATAAATTAATTAAAAGACAGAAACAGTATATATTTTTAATTTATAATCGAGATAATAGATACTTAATAGTACATAACAAAAAAGAAATCCCTTGTTCTTTCGGATAATTAGTGACGAGATACTGAGATAACATGCTCATCCCTTTTCTTCTGTCCATCATTTTATACATTTTTTTTCCCATTAGAAGTAATTAACATGTTACTTATCAAATATAGACTTGAGATCATATTTATTCGATTGCTATAAAATTAACACGGCTCATAATTTTTTACTTCATTCAAATGAAAAAATATGAAAATTGTGTTAATAATTTTCAAATAATATATTAATTACTTTGTACATCATCAAAATTAAAAATAATAATTTGGATAATGTATATCACGTATGTTTTATTGGTAACTGGATAATATCACGTTTTAATTAAGAAGATCATTCATTCCCCTTCCATTATATTTAATATTTCAGTATGATGTATACATATATGAAATATGAAATAATGTTCTTCTCACGTTCATTAATTAACTTTTTTTTATGCTATCTACTCACTCTCGTCTTATAATAAAAAAATATTTAATTATTTTTCCCCTTTACTTAACTGTAATAGATAGGCGCGAGTATATATATAATATTAAAATCTTAGGTGTATAAACATTAAACATATTATTATTAATATCTATGAGTATGAGTACGACAAAATGCTAAATTGATTGACTTACACAAGAACAAAAGAAAAGGCTAGCTGTTGATTCTATAATCCAAATTATGGATTTCTCCATAACGGAAGGGGGAATGGGTAGCCTCTTCAGTTTTTGGCAGTGTGCCATGTCCTACATGATGGATGATAAGGTTTATATAATCGTCCCTCGAGACAAATTAATTTTATATATAAGCACTTGCCGTCCTCGTGTGCCTTGGCTAGCTCGTGCATAATAATAATAATTATATAAACAACAAGCGATTGATTGATCTCACTGCCATAGTGCCATATGTGTTCTTTATATTTTATATTTCGTTTTTGCATGTGTGACAGAGGGTTGTGTGGCCTAGAGGCCTATCAAAATAATTCAATTTGTAATAGTTTAATTCATTACGTTTAGTTTTGAGAGTTCAGTTGAACTGCTTGTGGACCATTTAACTTAGAAGCAGACCCATCGAGATGCCAAAGCAATGTAACAAGTTTGACCTACACAGACTAATCTAAACTTAGAGACCGATTTACTACCATGACCAATTAATTAACCCTTTGTGCATCTATAGCCTAGAAGTTCCTTGGTTGAGGAACTCGAAATATTATTTTTGATAGTTTCTACGTGGTTTTTATTTGAATTAGACTCGAAATCTTTATATATATTTCCACTATCAAGAAGAAAAAGAATGGAAACATAAGAATCAAGAAACCTTTCATTGCAGCTTTCGACTCTGCCTGAATCATTTCCATCCTTTCTGCTTTTTTTTGGTCAGCCTCTTGTGTCAAAAACTGCCCAGAAAAATAACCACAATCCTTCCGTACCTAGAAAGAATTTAGTAAATAAAAAATGATTCACCCTCAATATTCAGAACCGTTGCATTTAGGAACTATAATTGATAATAGATGATCATACTAGTAATTGAAGTAATAAAATATTGTGCAAAGAGTTAAATACATGACAAAACAATGAAAGTATCAATTGAATTAAAGATCTTTATGTTGAATATATATGATATATATTAAATAATAATATGTTTACATATAAGTCCAATAGATTATTGTATGGTTGTATGGATCCATATGGGTTGGAGTCCAATAGCTTGTTATATTACTAGGATTTTCTCTAAGCTGGAAGTAACACTATTGAACATTCCAAATCTGATGCTTCTTGGTGTAATACTTCAAGCATCCAACACTAAACTCTTCTCTCTCAAAGCTCCTTACCTCCAACAATCTTGAAGTATTAGCTTCGTGTATCTGATTTGAGCGAGTAAGGTTTTGTTTTGAAGATCTCATTGAGAGGAACTCAAGGGTGTGATCACTTTTGTGTTTCAACGAAAGGATTGACTGGGATCTGAAATTGAAAACTTTGCAGCCTTAACTTTTGAGGCCAGATCCTGGAAATTTCAGCTAATTTCACGAGTTGAAACCTTGTGGGTTTTGTTTTACTCGTCAAGAGGATCGTTTTGAGTGGTCATTTGCATAAAATGGAGGTCAAACGAAGGAGCTATAATCGTTGGAAGTTTCTATAGTTTTCTGACGACTGGTTCGTCTTCTCCGGCGAACTTTTCCAGCGATTTTTCAGTAAGTCTCCGGCAACCAAAAATCATTGTTCCTAAGGTTTTTGGGCGTTCAGGATTCATTTTTGGGGTCAAATTTGACAAATTTCACCTCTACAGTGCTGTTTTGAAAAGTTAGAAGGTTTGGTATACTTTGAAATATTTTAAGGTGCACTCTTTCTAACTCTTTTACTTTGATTAAAATGGCAGAACATAACTCCCATGATATCATAAAGTTGAAATCCTTTGATGTCACTGAATTTCATGGTTGGAAATTTCATGTTCAGTTTGGCATGAAGGAACGTGATATATTCTATATTGTATTAAGTGATTTTGCATCTATTGTTGAAAATGTGGATGAATATCAATGGATTAAAGATAAAGATTTTTGTAGAGATTACTTATTAAACTCTTTAAATCCTCGTTTAGCTATGACTTATAGTGAGTATAACACTGCAAAGGAGATATTGGATCACTTAAACAATCAATTTCAAAAGCAAGAGAGGCTTTTTAAGACTCTACTAGCGGAGAAGTTCTTTCACTTTAAGTTCAATATGAACTCAACTTGAGAATATGACGAACAAGCTAAAAGAGGACAATTCTAATTTGTCTGATAATCTCTTTGTTGGTCTTGTGTTAAGAAAGCTACCTGCTGAATGAAATTCTTTTAAGACTGACATGCACAGACTAAAAGAACAGATGGGGTTAGATGAATTAAAAAGGTATATTCATATTGAAGATAAAACATTTGTAGGAAGAGTTTGGAACAAGTCGGACAACAAAAGTCAGTTGCCAACTTAGTTTCACATTCCTATAAATATCAGAAAAAGCCCAAGCCACCAAAAGGTGAATCCTCTTCACAGTTAGAGGCCAAAAAGGTTGTCTTGTGTATATCTAAGTAGTGCAGAAGATAGTGCTGCAAATAGATTTTTGGATCTATATACTAATACAGTGATAGAATCTAGAGATGCATAATTCTTTGAGTACATGTTTGTTAGCAATCTTGACTTAAAGGTTTTTGGATCTACAAATATGATTTCAGAATCTCCTATAATCTATAGTTGGTCCTTTTGACACTAATCTTACACAATTGGCTATTGAACCAACCCAGTTAGAAAATCTACAAGAGATAAAGTTTATCAAAGTTTTGGTGAGGACTTTGTCACTTACCATATAGAGGGTGATTCATTCTCCTATCAATAAGCAATGAGATTTAGGGAATCCTTACTGTGGACAGAAGCCATAGATGATGAGATGAGTTCTTTGCTACAGAAGCACACTTGGCAGCTAGTCAATTTGCCAAAAGAGGATAAGGCTATAGGCTGTAAGTGGGTATCAAAGAAGAAACTCAATAGTGACAGATCAATAGCTAGATATAAAGCACGTTTAGTAGCTAAAGGCTTTAAACAACAAAGTGGAATAGACTTTTTTGACGTTTATTCACCTGTATGTCATTTGTCAACTATAAGAATTCTTCTTTCTTTGGCATCTATTGAAAACTTTGTAGTGCATCAAATGGATGTCAAGACAGCTTTCTTAAATGGAGAGTTAAATGAAGAAATCTACATGGAACAACCTGAAGGGTATGTTATGAAAGGCCTTGAAGAAAAAGTTTGTAAATTGAACAAATCTCTGTATGGTCTTAAACAAGCACCTAAGATGTGACATCTTAAGTTTGACAAGGTAGTAAAGAGCTATGATTTTCAGTCCAGTTATTCAGATAAATGCCTTTAACATCGTTTCATGTCAAATAAGATAGTCAACATATGTTTGTATGTTGATGTCATGTTAATTCTTGGCTCCGATCATTCTATAGTGAATGATGTGAAAACCACTTTAGCTAGAGAATTTGACATGAAAGATCTTGGTATAGCTCATACCATCCTCAGTATGAAAGTAAGCTTTGAAAGGAAAGTTATCTCCCTTAGCCAAACTCATTATATTGAGCAACTACTTTCTACCTGGGGATACAATGAGTGTAAACCGAGTGAGACATCATATGATTATAACATAAGACTGAGTCCTAATGAAGGGACTAGTGTGGATTAGTTAAAATACTCAAAATTGATAGGTAGTCTCATGTATGCTATGAGTTGCACTAGACCTGACATAGCCTTTGCAGTTGGCATGTTGAGTCGTTTCACTTGTAATCCTAGTAAAGAGCATTGGGATGCCCTCAGTAGGCTGATGAGATACCTTAAAGGTACTAAAGATTATGCTCTATGTTATTCTGGTTATCCTCCAACTGTGGATGGATATTCTGATGCCTCATGGTGTTCAGAAATTGCAAATAGTAAATCCACCAGTGGATATGCATTCACTCTGGGTGGAGCTACTATTTTTTGCTTTAGCCTTAGCTGGTGAAGAGGCAAAGTAGATAAAGAATCTAATTATGGATATTCCTTTGACTAAACTAAAGATTAATTCTTTTAAGTTTATTTTGTGATAATCAAGCAGCAGTCCAATTCGTAAAGAATGCTCTCTTTAATTCAAGAGAACACATGTGAGATTGAGACATGCGTTGTTGAATTATTTGAGAGAACAAGGAGTTATCACTTTGGTTGATGTGAGATCGAAGGATAACATGACCGATGCTCTCACAAAAGGTTTGCCTAAAGATCGATTATTCAAAACAGTGGGGGAAATGGGGTTAAAGACTATGTAGACAAGTCTTAATTATCATTTACTTACCTTAAATTGTGTGTTTTGAATTATCGAATTATCTTTTGTTGGCCAAATGATAAGCACAATTTATATGTTTCATCGATGATCGTGGTTGCTGACTATTTTGAAAAGGGTGAGTAATCTCATTCCAAACTTGATGAGATGATTTTTAATCCAATTCAAAGTTCTACCTGAGAAGTTTTTGTCATTCCAAACTTGATGATACGATCCTACCAAGTTGGTCTATCCTTTTGGTTAAATGATCTCATTACAAACTTGATGTTAGATTATTTGAATTTAAGAAATTAGTAATTGTGACATTCCAAATTGAAACATATAAATAGTTGATTATATAATATGTTTATTGGTCTTGTTCTTAATTGAAACTTGACATTACAAGACTAGGTTATTGTAAGTGAAGTGACTATTAGTCTTATTCCACGAAATGAGACAATCGTTATTCTCTTCCAAATAAACTTAGGTTGATGGCTCTTTATAACTTAAACTATTTAGGCCTTGTTCATAATTTATGAAACTGGCTTGATGCTTATGAACATGATATTATGATGCTTTTTGACATTGATATATGTTTTTCTTTACCTGATGATATGATGCTAAATTCTTTTAGTAAAACTAAACATTTTTAGTAGTTTATTCAAATGATTGAATTCATAATAATATGAAATTCATATTTGACATTCTACAGGGGATGACAAAGATGAAGGAGAGCTTACTAAGTGGGATCCTGAAGAGGACGACCAACTTGATATATGAATCTATCATTTAGAGTTGTAGGGAACTTGACAGTTCACCTGCTATTGCCCATTATGTTGGAGTCCATTTACTTGAGGCTTGCACTTTGTTATTTCTATTTTGTGAACATTATGATTATTATGCTTATTTCTTATATTTGTAAGGCCTTAGACTATTTTGACTGGCTTACTTATACTTGACTATTATGCATATGTTGGTTCTGAACTGATTTTGAGATGTTGAGATTTGGATGAGTTTAGATTTAATATAAAACTCTTGGTATTTATATATTGATCTCAGAATAGATTCATGAGAATGATGATTCACTTACTTTGATTGAAAATGTTGTCTGAGTTTAATATTTTATTATTGAAACTCTTTGACCGATCCGAGTTGATTGTCTTGGATTGGATGTGGATGATTCATGTTTGTTTGAACATTACACTGACTTCCTTATTGAATTGTGTTATATGGTGAACATAGGAGGAAATTGTTGAATATATATGATATATATATATATATATATTAAATAATAATATGTTCACATACAAGCCCAATAGGTTATTATATGGTTATATGGGCCCATATAGGATGGAGCCCAATAGCTTGCTATATTACTAAGGTTTTCCTAAACTGAAGGTAACACTGTTGGCCATTCCAAATCTGATGTCTCTTGGTGTAATACTTCAAGCACCCAACACTAAACCTTCTCTTTCAAACCTCCTTACCTCCAACACTTTATAGAATACCTGAATTTCAAGTTCAATTGATGATATTGTTTCCACGAGCTGAGAGTACTTGCAATAGTACTTCATGGTCGGATCAATGTCATTGTAGCTAAGCAAGAAATGCATGTGTAATGCTCCAAGTGTGGCCATGCACAACCAATAGTATAATTTAAATCTAAGAAAGGAAAAATGAAAAATAAATATACAAATACCTATAGTATTTAATGTTGCCAGGTCATAGCTATAATAAAAAAGTTAATAATGCAGAAGAATTATGCGTTATGAAGACTTTTATACTTATACTCAACTTTTATGGCCATATATAAAATTACAAACAGCCAGTACGTAGTTATACATGTAAGAAGCAAATAGTTACCAGCGGTATTAAGATGCATCTCTCTAAGCAGTGGAACTATGAACTTCTGTTATGAGATTTTCAACCTATGGTGTCTTGATGAAGCAACAAGAGAGCTCAGTCAAATCCCTGATTTCTTCCTAGATTTAGTTGACGGGAATGAGAATAAGAAAAAAAAAGTTTGGGGATCATAGCCATCCATACACAAAGCTTGTCCATTGTTAATTATTTATGAAGTTTTTCTTTTTTCTTCAGCCTAAGATTTTGAGAGAGATTATTTTGCAATCATAAAATACACACAAGTAGGGAAACCTTTTACAAAATATTATTATGCATTTATTTTTAAACTATAATTTTTGTTCCCAATTTTTGGAGTTCGCATTACATTATACTTATCAGAAGTCTATTGTTGAACATTTCAGAATAAAGCCTAAAAAAGGTATTCTAAAGTTATTTCAAGGAAAACATCTCAGATTAGTGTCTTAACTGTGTTAGCTCTTCCATCTCAAAAGCAACTAAAATCGTTAATATCATAAGATATTCCCAACATATCATAGGATTCCTTTTCTTGAAAATCCGCACTTTTCCAAACCCAGAAAAAACAATAACAAGCACAATTTTTTTTTTTAAAAAAAAAAGACATACCGTAAGTACTTTCTTCTCAAAAGAAGAAAAATGGATTTAATTCGACCGAATTGATTCGCATCAAAAGATTTTATATGTGCGTAAATAATCTGCATTTAAGCATGCCATGAGCACGAACCAATTTAACAATTTAAGATAAAAATTGAGTAATAGAAGGGAAGCAATAGTTTTACTTGCACTACTACAAAAGCATGCTTCTACGTCGGGCATACAACGACGGTCGTAAGAAAACCTTCGTGGTATCGTAACTTGTGACAATTTTGTAATTATTTGAACAATCGAACGAATATCGACATCGGTTTCTACAATGACCGTCGTAGTTGACTATAATTCAAAGACGGTTATATGTAAACCATCATTGTCTTCGATAATTCAAAGATGGTTTCATAAATAATCGTCTTTGAATAATTTTAAAATTACAAACCCAATTCGCGTGTTTCATTCCCTTCTACACGAATACATGTTTGCACCCCTTTTCCTCTTCTCTTCGCTATAGGCTCCCTTCTCTAATCTTGGCCTCTACCCCATCTTAGGTCCCTAAAGATATTAACATTAGAAGCCCAGAAGGTGAGACCCTTGGCTCGGCAAGCATTGAAGATTGCTTTCGCTTTGATGCCGATGGCGTGGCCGATTTGGTACCAGAGGCGGAAGTCGAATGCGATGGCGGTGATGATGCTCTTTCTCCATTCCTTTCCTTCTTTGATGATGCTCTTTTTTTTATTTTAGGGTTTTCACACTGAATAGTTTGATTTTACTCTTAAAATGCACATTTCTTTGCCCTAATTTTTGTTTTAACCCTAAGGTACCCTTACATGTCTGGATCCGCTATTGCCGCTATCAAATACAAAGATGGGATTCTAATAGCCGCTGACATGGGAGGTTTGATATTTAATTCGATTTCAAAAAGCTCTTAATCTAATTATTCTGGAAATTGCTTTTCTGTAGTCTTTTGTTTTTTCGATTCCTCACTGGCACTGCTTTTAATTGTTGAATTCTTATTCCTAAATGTGGCACATCTTAGAGTAACACATTGCATTGCACCAAGTTGGTGCAGAGTGTTCTTTTTTTTACTTCTTTATTGTAATTCATAATAACAGTAGAGGTGACTATTTTCTTTTCAACGCCTTTCAATTCAATTAATTGACCTTATGAGTTTTTGCCGAATAATGTCGTGGCCTCACGTTTCTGTTTTGAATTTATCAAAGTAATGAACTAAAAATCCAACCATATATAATACTTGAAAAACAGTCTCAAATTGAAGAGACGGGAGTGGTATTATCTGTTATATTTTGGTCCCAATTTAGATTGATTGATTTCACATTATTCCTCAGTGCAATATGCAAGAAAGCTTGGAAGGAAATCCTATGGCTGCAACCATGAAAAAATTTTGTAGGGTTCTTGCAATTCTTACAGTTCCTTTCACATATAAATTCAGTTTTTAGGATGTAATCTGCCCAAAAAGGCTTGGAAGTTTCTAGGTTTACTATACTCAATTGCAATGACAGGTGCATTCCTTGAGCTTTTTTATATACTCCACTTATCCTGCATTAGTGTTGTTTATTTTAGCAATTAAAAAATGGCATGTAATGACTTGTTTTTAGCTTTGTTTTCTTTTTAATTTTTGGTAATTTGAATTGCCAAATAAGAATGATCAAGTATGACAGCTGGATTCTTATACAATACAACTAGATTTTTTGTCTCCATCCAGAATTAGAGTTATTGTTATGTGATAGTGATATGTTTAGCGTGTCTCTACTGTTAGGTTTCTTTAAAAATAAAAAATTAAATGCTAAGGGAAAATAATTAATGAACTAAAGCATGCTCAATTTTTTCAAACTTATATCTTCATTTATTACTGATTTTTTTAATCTACTAACTCATGTTAAAATATAGTCGAGGCATGGGCACACATGCACACATATTATTAGATTACTAGGTAATTCACTTCTCTGGTCCCTATTTCAATCTTCCTATCACATAGATTTTCCCACTTCCAGAAGGTTTCCCTTGAGCAACTTGTACAAAAGTTAAATTTTTTTCTATATCACTGGTAATTGGTTGAACTAAACCTATGTTTTGTTGAGGTTACCCTTGTTATTTTGTCCATGTTACTCCAAGTCTGAAGCTATTTGAAAGTGCTTGTTTTGATTAAAATTATAGTCTAAATGTGTAAGTGATAATTTGTTGGTGCTTGTTGCGAACTCAGCAAGTGCACCGATCGTTCTAAGTAATAAAGTGATAAATAGAGTATCGTCTCCACGAGAATTGAGACACTAATTTTATTGTGATTATTATCTTTAAATTGGTTTATGGTTTGTGTTGTGAATTGAAGAAATTAAAATAACAAAATAGATTGCTATTGAAATTAAAGATAAATTTGATTATATTTTAGAATTTATAGGAAAGAATTGTAGTCAAAGCACTCAACTTTATGATCCCTACCTCCTTTACTTGGATTAATTACTAAATTAATTCTAAATGTTCAGATAATGTATTTTTCCATCAAACTAGTTAAGCCCTAATCCCTTAGTGACTTTAACCCTTTAATTCAATTAAAACCCTAATTCCTTAGTGATTTCTCATAAATTAAGCATTAAGAAATACATTAATAATTCTGCAATCATACATCCCTATCCCTAGGTAATGTAACAATTGATACTTTACTCTTGTCAGAAATTAAAGTTTCAATATCCCTATTGTAAACCCTAACCCTCAGAACTTTATTAGAATGATCAGCCCTAATAAAGATATAATAAATGCGAAAAGAGTAAAACACTTTAGCATAAATAATATAGGAATCAATCCAATTATAGAGAAGTTCATATTAGATTTTGGCCCTAACTACAAAAAGAGAGAGATTAGCTAGACATAGTTATGTCTAACTCATATGCAATGAGATGAAGAAGAATAAGCAGATTAGAAAAGAAGAGTATGCAAACCCTTCAATCTTGGATCTCTCTTGAATCTTCTTTCTCTTTGATCTTGGAATGCCTCTTTTTCTTTGTTTCTGTCTCTCCAAGCTGTGCGTAAGTCCTCTAACTCTGAACCCTTATGTTCCTATTTATAATTAGGTCATCAAAGCCTTCTTATCTTTTATTTTTATCTTATCTTTAACTAATTCATATTTTTCTGTGGCGTCTGCGCGACTGGCGCCAAGTCTGGCGCGATTAGTGCCAACCTCCAGTGTCTGTGGCACGATTGGCGTGGGTCCTGGCGCGAATGGCGCCAACTTCCAGCATCCACCTGGTATCTTCTGGCCTCTGGTGTGACTGGCGTGGAACTGCAGAAAACCTTAGCTTCTTTATTTGCTTCTTTTCTTCCTTTTCTTAACTCCTAATGTCAAAATTGAAATAAATTAGAGATAAACACAATACCAATGAAACTTATACCTATTCTAACCATTATTTGATATTTTCTACTTAATTTCTTAATGATTTTAACCTAAAAACTACTATATGCTAGCAGCATATAAGTGCTTTATGGGTTTATGGTGTAGTTTTATTCTGTTTTAATCTAACATTGGTTTACCCACATGCATAATAGGAGTTAACCACATCCTTTGCTAAATAGTATAGAATATTGGCAATTTAATTTCACTGCTGGCATTATCTCTGCCTAATTTTGTGGCATTTGTCTGGAAAAAAGAAACATTGCTTATAGCTTCACTAAGAAGAAGAAAATACTTGCAGGGTAGGAGTAAGGAAGGCTGGGGAGATAAATTAAAGCTTGCTTACACTTGGACGTGTGATTAATGCGCTAGTTGAGTAATTGCAACTTACACTTGCACTCAGGTCATGTTCCATATAGGTATGAGTAACTGCAACTTTTCTAGTCAATTGTGAATTTCATTTTTCTTAATTATTTTCCAAAGTGATTTTATTATTAAGATATATCTTATTGTTATATCTTATTATCATATTAGTGATTTTATTATTAAGGATTGTATTGTATAACACTTGAAATTTTGGCCTACTCCTTCTCTTGATAGCTGTACTGCTTCTGAGCTGTTTCACCCACTGGTCTAAATGGTTGTTTTTATTCCTTGGAGACACAATGGTGGTGTGGTATTTTAGCCATTATACTTGTGTTTATTTTATATTACTGTTTTGTGAATGCAACCAGGGTCAGTCTAGCCAAAGATTATACATAAGAATTTTAATTGAAGTCAAATTATGTTCTTACCAAAATGAATGCTTATTTATTAACTATTTTATTTGTATATGGTTTCATTTGTATCACAAGTATCAGTGATTTTCACTTCTCAGAATACAAAGCATTCAATTTAAAATAATAAGATGGAGTAAATTGACAATATCGCCTTAGATTTCTAAAAGTAAAATAATGTTTCCTATGGGATTTGGAAAAACATTTTCTTAAATTGTCCTTCACCTTTTTATCCATTGATATTTTTCATGTGGCTCATCCTTGATAGGACACAGTGTTTGATCCAGTTTCTCTGACTTGTGGCCATATATTCTGCTATATTTGTGAATGCTCGATTGCATCAGTATCTATTGCCAATGGACTTAAGTATGCAGATCCTAAAATGAAATGTCCTCTATGTCGTGAGGTAAGCTTCTAGAATCCAGATACATGACATTTATATCGCAAGCTCTACTACAATGGATAAGGGATGTATATCATCACTATGGTTTCTTTCAAGCATGGAATGAGTCATTGGATACTCCTAGTGTACCGTCATCTAGTTGCTGCTATATAGTTCCTTTTGCACTTGTCCTTGAAAGAATAAAAAAATTTATTAGAACTTAATAAATTATATTACTCATAACTTTTTTTACACATAATTAATACTTTATTATGTTAATTCTTTAATTAATATCTTAATGGATTGGAACATGCCTTAAATTATTTGTAATTACTCATGCATGCATGCATAAGTAGTTATTCACATAATATAATTTTTTCATTATTTAAAATCTGATATGGAATTTTGTAGAGGCCAATGGGTTGCCCTATTTTTTTTTAATCTTTGGACAAGTACTATTACCATGTGTCTTACGCATATTCTAACTCCAAAGTCAAAATAGCTACACTGAATGGTGCAGAATTAGATAGAGAAAACACAACCATTACCTATATGAGGAGAAATGAAGCATAGATTTGAGTGATAGGTGTGTGTGATCAGGTTGATGTGTATTTATAAAATATCCAAGTTCTTTATATAGTGTGTTAGTTCATGTGTATTTATATATTATTCTTTTTCACGTCTTTGACTTAGTTTATTTATTTATTCAAAGTTTAAAAGTAATTTATATATATATATATATTATTTTAATGAGTGGTTTATATTTTAAAGAAACAAATAAAATGAAAGAATAAGGAAATATTCTATAATTCTTATTGAATAACACTACACATGCATGTAAATATGATTTTAACCATATAGTTATATATATTGTCATTTCAATTTTTTACTTGCAACTTGGTTCTGCTGTATAACTCACGCATGATGTCATGTTTCATTTTTATTGTATGTTTGTAACGAAGAGGGTTATATAAAAATATGCTAACGTGTAAAATTTCCACATGGCTAAAGGATAGAAATTCAAAAAGCTTAGGTGGCATCTTAAGAGCTTGTGTCTCAGTTTTATAGATTAAAATTTAATGTTATTTTTGGCCTAGATTGCTATAAGTTCTAGAAGTTTATTAACAAAGTGGATTGTCATGTCGTAGTATGATTTACTTGACTTGCCAGTTCTTGGGACACTGGAGAAGGATGCCAAAAACGGTTTATCAAAGCCTCTATCACGTTGAGACAAAAACAAGTTTTTTGCATTTGGGATTTGATCTTCATGTATCGTTACTGCTATTGTCCTTTTTCCATTGCAAGATTTGCTAGGGATATATAAATCATAGAACTTGTTTGTGGTGGATGCTTTCTTTTGTTTCGTTTTTTCTCCATTTTGGATTATACTTAATGCATCAAAGGTGTAGCCAAATGTCAACTTTGGATTGCATGAGCAAATATAATGTGTCCAATATTTAGAGCATATTAATTAGTGTCCACATTATATAACATGTTTATATGTTCTCATGGTCTCCATTAAAAGGACAATCGAGAATTTAGTATTTTGGGATCCTGCATTTGCTACCTAAGTCTGTTACAAACACCAACTCCAATGTAAATAACTTATTTCCCACTATTTCATGTTCACGGAGGAATAAAGTTTGTTAGTGGTTATGGTTATTTGAGAAAGATAACTTATATTAAATGAATTTTTAAGAGAGGAAGTTAAATAATAATTCTAGTAATTATTAGTAAAATTAATGTTAATTTTTTCAATATTGTTGAATTGGAGGAACTTTTTAAGAAAACTAATGTGCACGTGATTTACTGATTAGTATGTGTTTAGTTATTTAACTTTTTTAGTTATTTAATTTTATACTTAACAGAAAACTTATGTTTAAATTGGTACAAATTCATGAGGAAAAATTTCTTACTCTAGTATAGTTGTGCACTGCTTTAATTTTTAATATTCATGAGTAAATGTTATTGTATCATGGGTGGTGACAGCAAAAGCTTAATATGTAGCATTGATTTTTCGACTTTTGTGCCTCCAGAATTCAAGGCTTTGATTTCTAGTAAAATAGGTCAATGAAATCCAATTATGACTATATTTCATTCTTTTGTTCTACTTACTGTTGATGCGGGTAAATATATTGAGGATATATATAACTTCAACAAAACCACATGGTTTTGGTTGATTATTCAACCTTGTGAAGCAACAATATTAGCCATAAATGTTACTTTCATTGTGTTGTCACTAGGATGTTGCATGATATAAAGTAAGATATTTGTTTTAATGATGTTATATAAAATCATGGTTTGTTATTTATTTTAGTGTCATTGTATTTGACATAATTTCGTGTCAAACGGCATTTTACAGTGACTAAGCACTCATTCAAAATTTTAGTGTACTAACAATTTGGTTTTTTATTTATTTTATGGAATAAAAATTCTTCAATGTGGTGTTTTCTTATAAGTGTAAATTCGGTTAAGTCCATTGACTATAAAATCGTCTTTGTAGGTATGTAAAAAAAAATTAAAGTCGCGAGAAAAAAAATTAACCCAAGTTTAAAAATAAAAAAAAAAAAGAGGGAGTTACTGTAGCAGTACTGTAGCAGTACTGTAGCCCCACGCTGGGAGCGTGGGAAGCCACGCCTGGAGCGTGGGAACTGCTCCAGAAAGTGCATTTTCGCTGGAGAGCCACGCTTGGAGCGTGGGATGCCACGCCCGGGGCGTGGACTGCACGACAGGGCCTATAAAAAGGCCCAAAACGCGAAAATGGAGGAGGAAATCAGTTTTTCCTTCTTCCCCAGCGTCCCAACCTCCATGGATGAGGTTTCCAAGCTCCTATGACCTTGATTTGTGACCCTAAACACTTCCCACATCCTTTCTATCACCTAGAAACCGTGTGAGAGCGAGAATCCTTCC
>PYAF01002678.1:234674-269163 GCA_007407185.1 Glycine tomentella | reverse complement strand
CAAAGAACAAAATAATCGATTCCTATCTATCTGTAATCGATTAAAACAACATAACCTTATTTTTCCAAAAACTTGGTTTTAAACTTGCCTTAATTATCAATTGCTTTTGTATTAACACACAATCTAACAATCCTAAGTGAATGATATGAATGATATGCACACTGGATCATCAGAGATAGCTTCTTCCCTTTACAACAATTACAAATTGATTTCCAAGGCTTCAAGGCATGTTGAAAACACAAAACATCTGAGCTTAATTCTTTGTTCATCTTTAAATGACTCCTTTTGAATCAACAAAGGTGTCAGATAGGTCAATGTTGCGTAACGACAAGTGCATCGATCGTACAAGTAATAAAGTGATAAGAAAGTATCGTCTCCATAGGGATTGAATTCCAAATTTTATCGTAACTTATTGTCTTAGAAATTGGAAGAAAAATAATATATTTGAAGAGAATAGTGTTGTATTTTGGAAATTACACAAATTAAATAAATAAATAGAAAATTAGCAAGAATTCTAAAGCAAGTTGAAAGTGATTGTCACGCAGTAATGAGAGACAATTGCAGTCAGAGCACATTCCCATTTGATCCCTACCTCATTTACTTAATTGGTTATTAAATTCAATTACTTCTAATTACTTAGATGATGTATTTTTACGTAATTAGTTAAATCATAATCCCTTAGCAATTTAACTCTTTAACCCGATTAAAAATTTTAATTCCTTAATAATTCCTTATCAAGCTAAGCATTAAGAGAATACATCCTATCGTTTCAGCAATCATACATCCCTATCCCTAGGCAATGTAAAAATTGTTATTTTACTCATGTCAGAAATTAAAGTCCCAACGTCCCTATTGCGAACTCTAACCCTCAGAACTTTAATAGAATGGCCAAATCTAATAAAGAATAATGCGGTGAAGAATAGAGTAAAACAAAGCAATCTTCGCTCCCTCTGCGTTTTTATCCCTCTGTTTTTGTCTCTGTTTCTATGTGCAAATGTGCCTCTTTCATTGCCCCACACGTCCATATATTAATTAAGGTAACGAACCCCTTTTTCCCAAGCTATTTTAGTGTCAAATAATTTAAAACAGGAAACTGCGTAACTGTGGCGTTGATCGGTGGTGTCCTATGCTAATCGCATGGGATGTTCGAGATGAGGGTTGGTCCTAGCAAGCTAGCGCTACTCACGTAGTGATTCACGCTGATGGCGCGGGATGGTCGAGAGCTCATGTCAACTCTTTTTGCTTCTTTTCCTCTCTTTTTGACTCCTAAATAACAAAATAATAATAAATTAAATAATAAACAAGTAAATAAAGAAACTTACCTAATTCTAACCTATATTACTAATTATTGATCAATTAACCCTAGAAACTAATATATGCTATCAGCATATCAAATAATTGCCAGATTTAGATATTGATGTCCTCAGCAATAAACAGAATTTCAAGATGGAAAGCAAGGATCAACAATCAAGCATAACATCACATGTGACAATCCTAGAATCACAATGCTGAGTACAATTGATTTTCACATCAAAGTTTCAACAACACTTTTCAATTCCATCAACGGTAAGAGTCAGACTTGAGTACTTCTCACAAAGATATATCTATTTCACTCAACGCTTAAGTGTATAAGGGTTATTAATCACTCAATCCAACACAATCATAGCACTACCATAAGCTTGATCATATTCTCACTTTTCTATAGTTAAGAAACATAAATGCATGCACAACTGATCAAAAGGTCTTTACAAGGTTTTAACTTGGCCTGGCTTAGGGGTAGGAATATTTTGGGTAGTGGTTAAGTTGAGACTGGATTTTGTTAGAATTTCTCAAGTCGACTAACACAAGATATCACTTAATTCACTTACAAGTCTTCATTTCCACATCTATTTGTCTTCTTCTTTTCTTCTTTTTTTTTAAAAAAAACAAACAAACACATGTAAATATTTATACCCAGATCTATTTATTCTTTCTTGTTTTCTTTTTCCTATCTCTTCTTGAATTGCTTGCAGACATTTATTTATCTTTCAATATCTAGTTGACTTGCTTCTAATTCTTTCTTCCCCCAATCTCAAGTATGGTAGTCAAGGTATATGGTCTAAATGTTAGGTATATGAATGAAAAGGTTTAGGCTCAAAGGGGTATCAATGGAAAAATTGAAGGTAAGTCAATTTGGCCCTAGCTTAAAAAAATAAACTGCCTTGATCATTTCTGAATATACATGCATCTAGAGAAACAGAGCAAGTTCTAGAGTACTATCAAAGTGAGGTCTCTCTAAAAAAATAATTTTGTATAGGCTCAATCCTCACAGGCTAGAATCTCAAGCTGGACTCTGTTAACTTCACATCAAGCATCATTTCATACTTCAACATAAACATCATCATACCAACAATCACAATTCCAAACATGTTTCATGCAATCCATGCCATATTTCATCTCACTCATGCTTCCTAACAGAGATATCCAATTCATCACTGATTCCACAATTTTGATTCTGAGGTAAATATGATATCCTTCTAACCTTTATTCAACAATACTAAAATTTAAAATCTAATGACTAAAATTTAAAACTCATGAAACCTAGCAATTACGGGCACTAAAAAATAATTTATATTAGATATCCTTTGTCTCTTGAATGTGATTCTTCAAATAATACCTATGCGCCCCATTCCCAGATTTAGAAAATTGTTGTCCCCAGCAACTACTAACAAGGATCATGTGCTACTAGAATACTCAATCATGTATGCATTATTTGAGAAATCACAACCAGAACAAAACATTAATCCAAATAGACAAACTCATAATCACATTAATCATAAGAATCGACTATATATGCATCAAGTATTCAAATGTTTTAATTGCAGTAATGTAAAAGTACTAAAAATTAAAAACATGGAAATAAAATCAAAAACAAGAAAACTAAAATAGTCCTGATCAATCACTCCTCACTCCTCTCCCTCCATCGTCTCATCCTTAGCAGCCTGAGATGGATCAGGGTGGTTTGCTGCTGGCTCTGTAGGGCTGGAGGGTCCTAGAGGAGTACGAATTGCTGGTATGTTGTGGTATCAATAATCAACAAAATCAGATCAAGTATATACGGAAAACCACCGCAAAATCAGCATGTTTCACGAATGTACCTAACCAATAATTCCCAGATTTAATCTTAAACCATACCCTCAAAATCATTATCAATTTAAACTAGTGCAGACCTGCAAGTCTAAACAAGTGATTGTGCTCATATTAACCACACCTATACCATGCAAGCTCATCACACTAAAGAACATAATACAGGCAAAAGCAAACATGGGTGTTCTCTCTTTCGAACACTGAGAATAGGCGCGTTTTTGGGGTTGAGTTCCTTTTTTAAAAAAAAAAAAACAGAATGACGCCCTCGCGCCATCCACGCCAATCCCGGCGCTAATCGCGTCAATTGTGAATACAGGGTTGCCATTTCGAACCTCTGGTGCGACTAGCGTGGGAATCCATGCGTATAGCGCCACAATTGTAATTTTTTTCTTGGACTCGAATATGTGGCACTACTGGCGTCATATGCCACGCGGTTAGCGCCAGGATTGAAATTATGATCTCTTGATTCAAAAATCTGACGCTACTAGTGACAGGGGCCACGCGAATCGCGTGGTTAATTCGAATGCCTTGGTCATTTTTAAAGCATTTGGTGCTATCAGCACGGGTACCCACGCGATCAGCGTGGAGAGGCCGAATGCTCAACAACATTTTGCAAAGATTTTTACTATTTTATATCTCAAGCCAAACTAAATAGATGTAGTAATACCTATAATGTAAAACTAAATTTAAAATTGAAAATGAAATAACAATTCAACTAACTAACGAACACACATAACATCATCCAAGATAAATAAGAAGAAACTTAAACATTAAACTGTTAATTAATCAAAAACCTGCATAAATTGAAACAACAAATTAAAAGTCTTGGATTGTCTTCCAAGTAGCGCTTGTTTAACGTCATGAGCTTGACGTACCAACGTTTAATCCTCAAGTGAATTCGGTGGAATCGAAACCGCATTCCTATCCACTTGACCACTTGCCCTCCAAAATAGGGTTTCAATATGCATCCCTTAACTTTAAAGGACCTATCATTATCTAAAGGAGAGATTTCTACTGTTCCATAAGGATAAATCTTTCGCACCAAGAATGGACCAGACCAACGGGATTTTAATTTACTTGGAAAAAGCTTCAGGCAAGAATTATAGAGCAATACCTGTTGTCCCAACTCAAAGTCTTTTGGACGAATCTTATTATCATGCCACTTCTTGGTCTTCTCCATATAGATCTTAGCATTCTCATATGCAACTAACCTGAACTCATCAAGCTCATTTAATTGTAACAGTCTTTTATCATTAACTTTAGAGAGTTCACAATTCAGAAATTTATTAGCCCAGATAGCCTTATGTTCTAATTTAACAGGAAGATGATAGGACTTACCATACACCAGTTGGAATGATGACATACCTATCGGAGTCTTGAAGGTTGTCCTATATGCCCAGTATGCATCGTCGATCTTCCTTGCCCAATCTTTCCTAGAATTTCCCACTGTTTTCTCTACGATTCTCTTCTTCTCTTGAGCTTCTATATCCTCTTTAAGCTCTTGAACAAGGGATTTCTCTGTTTTATCTGCATGAATCACAATTTCTAAAATATCCAACCTGAAACAATCATGCTCATCAGATGGATTTTTCATAACATCAAAAACATTGAAAGTAATAGATTCATCATCTATCCTAAGTTCTAATTTCCCTTTTTCTACATCAATTAAAGCTCTAGTTGTAGCTAAAAATGATCTACCTAAGAGAAGTGGTATTTCACTTTCACCTTCCATACCTAAAACTATAAAATCAGCGGGAAAAATAAACTTATCTACTTAAACCAGGACATCCTCAATGACTCCTGTAGGCTTCCTCAATGAACGATCTGCAAGCTGAAGAGAAACTCTGATGGGCTTTAATTCAGAAATCCCTAAGGACTTGAAAACTGACAAAGGCATCAAATTTATGCTTGCCCCCAGGTCACATAGAGCCTTACCCAGATTCACATTACCTATTGCAATCGAAATGTTGAAACTTCCTGGATCTCTGAGTTTGGGTGGAACTTGTCTTTGGATTATGGCGCTGCACTCTTCAGTAAGCACAACAGTTTTACATTCCTGCAATTTATGCTTTTGAGACAACAAATCTTTCATAAACTTAGCATAATTAGTCATGTTAGCTAAAGCTTCAGCAAATGAAATATTAATATGCAGTTTTGTAAACATTTCTAAGAATTTAGTGTTGAACTCAGGGGGAGCTGCTTGAAGCACAAAGCATAGATTGATTCATGAAGGAAGGTTTTGAACTTTCAACATGCCTTGAAGCCTTGAACATTAATTTGTGATTGAATGTAAAAGGAAGAAAGCATTTCTGGTGATCCAAGTGCATTGCATTCATATCATTCATTAAGGGAATTAATTTGAGTAAAAGAATTTACAAGGCTTTGATAAATTGTCTAAGGTTTTGAAATAAATCAAGAGTTTTTGGAAAAATAATGTTTTCTACTAGATTAATCGATTATATTAAGAAAAGAATCGATTATCTTGTTCTTGGTGCTTTCTGGAAAACTTTTCAAGAACAAAGTAATCGATTATCTTAGTTCTCTTATAAATGATAGAGTGCTTTTAGTTAAATTTTTGTCTATCATTCTTATCCTATTTGACCTCTTTTGGACTTTTATTTTTTCATTCTAATTCAGTTTTGTCTTAGGCAAGTAAGTGGGCTTAATTGCTAATTGTAGCGTATTTTCGGATTTGTGCTCACTTAACGTATCTAACTTGTGTAGGGCCTATAGAGTGCTACCAATCTCTGAATGGAGCATTCTGGGAGTCCCTGGAAAGATAACGAAAAGATATACAAGTTTTCTAGAAATAGCCCAAGGCCAATTCTGTCATTTGGAGGTTCATTTTAAGGTTCGAAGTTAGCACCTCTGCACTTGTAATTTTGGGCTGCAAATTTGATTTTCATGGTTGTAAATAGTAAATAATTAGATTGTTGGGTTTTTTTATGGCCCATTCTATTTTCAGAACTTAGTCACTAATATATTAGTGACTTTAGTGAAACTTGGACAACACTTTACAATTCAATAAAAACAGTTTTACATTTCCTTCTTTTAAGTTTTTAGGATCAAAACCCTTGCTCTCATTTTCTCTCAATTATTCTTGCTTGTTCTTCATTTTTGTTTTTCTGTTCTTCCATTTTCGTGCAATAATTCCATGGGGCTTTCACTGATGATGATCATGGAAGGCTGAATCCTTAATCAATCAAAGGATCCAACCCAAGCACAAGGAGAATTTGAGTTCTGGTTTGGTATTTTGAATTCTATTTGAATGTTCATCTTCTTCTTCAATTGCTATTATGTTTTCATAATTATGAATGCGTTTAGGATTGAAAACGGATTAGGTTATGGATTCATTTCCTAATTTCGAATATCAATCACAGATTAATTGGATGATATTTCAGTTAGGGTTGTGGTTTCAATCAATTTAGGGGGTTAAGTCGATTGAGTTGCTTCTAATGAGATTGAATGAACTTTCATAATACGATAAATTTTTTAGAACAATGATGATTCGAATTGCTTGGTGAGGTGAATTGGATTGATGCGTTAATTCTGTTTTACATTACTTCTTTTGAATTCTGTTTTACATTAAATTTTTGCAAGTTTTACTTACGCACACAAACTGTTCGATAAAGTTCCCCCCTTACTGTTATTAGTGAATTGAAGCTAGAACTATATTGATTGTGTCTCTGAGTCGACCTAGGTTAATCTTGTGCTACAGAATTAACGTAGTTAATTGTTTTGGTGGGTGTCGACAACGTAATATCAATAAACAACTTTAATGAACAGTTTAATCGATTACCAACATGCTGTAATCGATTACATAGGCCAATCAAAATATATCACCTTCTTGTCATAATCGATTACTAGTAATAGTAATCGATTACATTATATGTTATACTTAACATGTTCTGCTGGTTTAATCGATTACCAATTGTAGTAATCGATTACATAGTTCAAAACAATTTTATACAGGTTCCTGGTTTAATCGATTACCAGAGTTTGTAATCGATTACACAGTGTTGTTATATTTGTGCAACTGTCTGATGTAATAGATTACATGTCAGAATAATCGATTATTTTCTTCGTTGCTTATACCCAGAAATTTGTTGAACAGTTTAATCGATTACAGTCTTGAAATAATCGATTACATAAGCAAAATAATCGATTACAGGAGCGTATTTAATCGATTACTGATGGTTAGAAAGTTTGTTATAAATGGAACCCTTGCTCAGCTGTTTTACTAACTTGATCAATTTGTATTCTGAGCATTCTAAGGCTTTCTAAACATTCTTTTAGTGATTTTCTGGGTTCATAGAGTTCTTGCTTTCACAAAAACACTTATGGGTTGTTAAGTGATTCCTAAAGTAAGAAGTTTCTTTTCAAAGCTTAAGGGAAGTGATGTTCTGAGTTTGTTTTCATTATTCAACCTGGTGTAATCATTCATATGCATATCATTCACTGGATCATCAGGTGATTTCTTTCCTTAAACTTTGAGGTTGTAATTCTTTTGTGAATTCTGTATTTGATTGACTATTGTAATTGGGTTCCTTGCTTATAATCTAGAGATAGAGTTTCTCTAGGGGATATACTGAGTAGTGTTCTCAGTGGGTTGTCTCTAAGAATCTAATAGTGTTTTAGATTTCTGAACTTTATCTAGGGTTGATAAAGAGAGACTTAGTAATAACTTGTAAGAACTGAAAATTGCAATAATGGAACTACATTCTAGTGTTGAATGGAAGAAAACTGGATGTAGCTTCATAGTGTTTGAAATGAACCAGTATAAATCTTTGTGTGTTGTCTATTTTCTTTATATTGGTTATATTCTGTTATTCTTGATTGTGTGTTTTTGTTATCAACAAGGTTCTTGAGATATTGCATACCTTGGGTTGAGCATTAGATTGAATAAAGGTTCTTGGTTTCAAAAGTGATAAAGATCCAAAGGGAAAAACTCTGATTTTGTTCAAGAAAATTTTTAAATCACCAACCTTAACAAATTCACCCCCTTCTTGGTTAAGTGTGAAGTGTTCTCATATTTTACATTTAACATATTATTTCTTTTGAGCTTGTTGCTTAAGCTTCATTGGATATGGCGGTTTTTCAAAGTGAGAGAAGTCCATTACCTTTTTAGAAATTGTATCAGCTGGACTTTTATCCGTAACTGCTTGTATCTCCACCTCTGCTTCTTGCTTATCATTTTGATTAACTCCAACCTCCTCACCAACCTTTTTCTGTACTATCTTGGTCTTCTCTTGAGGTGTGATGACAGTTCCGCTCCTTGTAGTGATTGCATTGGCATGCTCCCTTGGATTTACTATGGTGTCACTAGGGAACTGCCCTCGAGGTCTTTCAGCAAGCTGCTTTGATAACTGACCAATCTGATTCTCCAAATTTCGGATAGAAGCATCTTGATTTCTATGATGAGCTCTAGTCTCATTGATGAAAGCATTGGTGGCCTGGATATGATCATTGGTAATCTTAGACAATTGTAACATATCTTTCTCTAGTTCTGATGGTTCCTTAGGTGGAATAGGTGGAGGTTGCAAATAATTATTAGACTTGTAATCTAATCCACCACCTTGAATTCTCCTCTGAAAATTATTTTCCACAACATTATTTTGATTTCTCTGAAAATTCTGTTGGGGTCTTTGATCATACAAGAGGCCATTCACTTGAACTGGGTCAGCTCCTACTAGTATAGGACACTCATTAGACTCGTGCTCGCCTTGGCAATACTCACAAATAACAGGTTGCATTCTGTTGGATGAGACTTGAGTTGAAGAGACTTGGAGTTTGTCAATCTTCTCAATTAATTTGGCCAACTGTTGAGCCAAAATTTTCTGCTCAGCTAACATTGCATCGTTACTTCCCAATTGAAGAAATTCTCTCTTAGGTTGAAATGTAGTGCTTTCATTCTCATTACGGACTAGAGAGTCAATTAACTCATAAGTTTGAGCTGTTGTCTTTGATCTGATTGAGCCACCAGCTGCAACATTAACAATAAGTCGTGATTCAGGTGTCATTCCATTAAAGAAAATACATACCTTTTTCCCTACAGGCATATCATATTGTGGACACCTCCTAATCAGCTCTTGAAATCTATTACAGGCTGCACATAAAGTTTATCTCCCATTCTGAGTGAAATTGGTGATCTCATTCACCAACTTATTATACTTCTCCATGGAAAAGTATTGGGAGAAAAATTTTGCAACTAGTTCTTCCCAATTAGTGATGCTATTTGAGGTTTGTCTGTCTAACCATCTGAGTGCTTTTCCCTTAACAGCAAAAGGGAATAATCTCAATCTGATAGCATCATCTGACACCCCTTGATGTCTGGGAGTATCACAGATTCTCAAAAATCTGTCAATGAAGTCATGGGGGTCTTCATCATCTTCCCCACCAAACTGACTGCGTTCCACCAATGTGATCAATTAAGGATGAATATCAAAATTGTTTGCTTGAATTGGTGGTCGGACAATACTGGAGTTCGGTCTAGTGAACAATGGAGCCAGAATATCCTCCATTAATTCACCTTCCGGTCTTAGCTGATTATTTGCTCTATCAACCATTTCTAACTCTAATTCAGAGGCTGAACTAAAATCAGAACTTTCTGCCTCTCTTCTTCTTTGTCTGGCTAGTTTCCTGTTTCTCCTAGAAGTCTTTTCTATTTCAATCGCAAAGATTAAAGTTACTATAAAATTAGTTATTTCAATCCCCGGCAACGGCGCCAAAAACTTGTTCATAACGGCAAGTGCACCAATCGTACAAGTAATAAAGTGATAAGAAAGTATCGTCTCAACAGGGATTGAATTCCAAATTTTATCGTAACTTACTGTCTTAGAAATTAGAAGAAAAATAATATATTTGAAGAGAATAGAGTTGTATTTTGGAAATTACACAAATTAAATAAATAATAGAAAATTAGCAAGAATTCTAAAGCAAGTTGAAAGTGATTGTTACGCAGTAATGAGGACAATTGCGGTCAGAGTACATTCCCCTTTGATCCCTACCTCCTTTATTTAATTGGTTATTAAATTCAATTACTTTTAATTACTCAGATGATGTATTTTTACGTAATTAGTTAAATTCTAATCCCTTAGCAATTTAACCCTTTAACCCGATTAGAAATTCTAATTCCTTAGTAATTCCCTATCAAGCTAACATTAAGAGAATACATCCTATCGTTTTAGCAATCATACATCCCTATCCCTAGGCAATGTAAAAATTGTTATTTTAGTCATGTCAGAAATTAGAGTCCCAATATCCCTATCTAACTCTCAGAACTTTAATAGAATGACCAAATCTAATAAAGAATAATGCAGTGAAGAACAGAGTAAAACAAAGCAATTATGATAATTTCATATAAATACCAATCAAGTTACAGAGGAGTTCACATTGGTTCTGGCTCTAACCACAATAAGAAGAATTAGCCAGACATGTTCAGAACTAACCTTAATCTCATAACTAACATGTCTCTAGAGAAGAATTACAAGGAAAACAGAAGAATTACAGGTTGAACCTTCGTTCTTCAATCTTCTTGCGATCAATCCAATCTTCGCTCCCTCTGCATTTTTGTCTCTGTTTCTATGTGCAAATGTGCCTCTTTTATTCCCCCACATGTCCATATATTAATTAGGGTAACTAACCCCTTTTTCCCAAGCTATTTTAGTGCCAAATCATTTAAAACAGGAAACTGCATAACTATGGCATTGATCACGTGGTGTCCCACGCTAATCGCGTGGGATGTTCGAGATGAGGGTTGGCCCTAGCAAGCTAGTGCTACTCGCGTGGTGATTCACGCTGATGGCGCAGGATGGTCAAGAGCTCATGTCACCTCTTTTTGCTTCTTTTCCTCTCTTTTTGGCTCCTAAATAACAAAATAATAATAAATTGAATAATAAACAAGTAAATAAAGAAACTTACCTAATACTAACCTATATTACTAATTATTGATTGAAATATTGATTAATTAACCCTAGAAACTAATATATGCTAGCAGCATATCAGTCAACCCAATCCAACTCATCGTCAACCCGCTGAAAAATGGGTTAGGTTGGGTTGAACCCGTTTTGTATCAGGTTATAAATCACAACCCAACCTATGGTAGGTTGCAAGGTTAGGAGTTGGTCCGTCAACCCATTATTAAGAAAAAGTTAGAAGCATTTAATTATTTATGTATCTAACATAAAAAAATTATAATCTAATATAAAAAAATATGTTATAAAACTAGTAAATCAATAGAATAATTAAGAGATCATCATAAAAATGTAAGTGTTAAATGTAGTATAAGAAGAGAAAAAGAGGAGGACTGACAAGATGAATAGGTTAATCCAATGAGTCAACCCAACCCAACCCATGTCAGGTTGGGTTATATGGGTTGATTGGTTGAAATGGGAAATCCAACCCATTGGACAATTATGCTCACCAACCAGTCAGGTTGAACCCATTTTGGCTCCCTTATGAGATATCATACTTCTTTGCCTTCCTTTGACTTGGAAGCCACTTCCTTGGCTATCCGCCTGAATTGGTCTTACATTAGATTGGCCATGCTCAAGGGATTCCTAAATCCCCTCATTAGATTACAAAGATGTTCCCGTTGTTGAGGTGGTTGATGAGTAATATGAATAATAGGTTGACCACATCATTGTTGAATCGCTTTAATGACAGCTTGTGTTTAGGGTGCCCCATAAGCATGCAATAGCAGTTATTTGGAGTGGTTTGACACCTACTCTCATTTATGTTACCCCATAACTGGAGTCCCTTCAAGTATGCCTTATCATCACGTTGCTATAGTCAACCAAATAGACACCTAGGTAGACAATATGTATGATTGTCGTGTAAGTAACATCATATCTCTCTTATATGTATTGTATAAAAATTTAGTTTTTAATCCTTGTAAGTTATGTTTGTTTTGTTTTTCGTCTTTATAGCACTTTAGATAGCGCTTTTTCACTATCCATAGTGCTATCTAAAGTGCTTTAAGAACCAAAAATAAAAGAAATATAATTTGCAAGGACTGAAAACAAAAAAATAATTTTGCAAGGACGAAAAACAAAAAAAACGCTAAATTGCAAGAACTAAAAAAATATTCAAACCCATCTATATTTTTTTATGTAGGCGTTTGTTAGCAATGTTGTAAAAATCAGTCCGCTCGCACGAAGACCCAAAAACCCACCCAAGACGAGTGAGTTATAGAATCGGATATGCACACAAACCTTTTATGGCTTGGTGTGAATCAATCGATTTTGGCAAAAAATTGGTGACCCAGACGGATTTTAAAACCTGGTTTGGGTTGAGTAGAACTTGGTTGTTAGTGGTCTAATTCATGTTTCATGGTGGTTAGAGCATGGTGTATGGGCATTAGTTGGTGGTGTGCCAATGATGGGTTGTCAATAGTGGTGGCAGGTGCCGATTATGGCGATTGGGTGGTTGAGATGGGATGCTCGATGGTGACCATGGTGTTTGGTTGGTACAAGAAGAATAGAAGATGTTGGTAATGGGTCTGTGTGACTGTGCGGCACTATTCCTCTTAAGTTAAGTGGTTTGTGCAAGAAGAAGGAGAAAAAGCATAGTTGAGAGAATGAGAGGTTGTGTTTAGGTTAAGTGTAGTGAACTTGGACTCTTAGGGGGGTAAGTATTGAAACCTCACATTATGTATGTATGACAATTCTAGTTTGACTATTTTGTATTTTTTTCCCAATTATATTTATCAATTTATTACTTAAATTAAGCATCTAAATATTAATTATTTTAATTAAACTCTTTTAAAAACAAAGTAAAATAGTTAATCACACAACTTTTAATTTCCTACACAACAAAAACTAAGTTTCTGTTGTGTATCTTGACCAAATACACATCGAAAACTTGTTTCCATTGTGATATGAAAGTGTCAAACATAGAGATATTTTTTGTAAAGAAAAAAACATTTCCAAAATGGTGCAGGTTTAATAGCCCTTTGGGGGATGCAAACAGTAATCCCAATAATAAAATAGGATTTAAGCCCAGGTGTACGGAGTTTGAGCTAATGAGTTTTTGTAACATTGGGCTTTATTGGTGGGCACAAGTTTGTTTTTATAGGTTGTGTGTAGATTTGTATCTTGAATTCTGGTTATGCTTCTGGGTCCATGGTGAAAGCGGTGAAACAACACATAAAAATTAACATGTAATGTTATAATAATAATAATAATAATAATAATAATAATAATAATAAAATTTTATTATATATTATATTCTTAAATATATTCAAAACCCCTGATAAATGATCAAATTTTGTTATAAATCTCTAATAATTTTTTTGGTTATTTTGAGTCTCCCATATATTGAAAGTTTTGTTTACAATCTGATCTTCCCAACTTTATCTAAAAAATGAGGTAAAAGTAAGTTAAAAGTGCTCCTCTAATTTGTTCAATTATGTCTTCTAAAAGAGTCTCTCAATTTTTTTATGGGAACCTTGTAGGTATACTGTCTCGTCTGCATGTGTGTTTCAGGAGGCATAATCAATTATATTGATAGCAGAATTGATTATGGGCCTTCAATTAAGGAAAAAAAAAAAAAAGCTTACGAAGGACATATAATAGATTATGCCTTTGTAATATTGGTATATAACAGATTATATGCCTATTAGTTTAAAAAAATAAAAAAAGTTTTTGTACAATAAAAATGACCAATTTATTCCATGCTTGGGGAAAAAATTGGAAGTTTATAAATGTTTAATTTAATTTTTTCTTGTATTATTTATCTAACAAATTTAATTTTAAATATTTCATCTCTTTTATACTTTTTTTAATATTAACCAAAGAATCTCACTTTTCACTCCTCTTTTATCTCTCAGCCTTTTTTCACTATTTAAGGGGTTTTCTTTTTTTGAAATTACCATATACGGGAACTCCTTGAATTAATTTTTATTTAGGGGTAGGTCCTAAAAATAGTTACAATTTTGTAAACAAAAATTGTAAATATTTATATAATTTCTACCTGCTATATCACATCATCTAAAATTGTAGTCGTATAAACATTTATGGCTTATGATTATAAAGTCCTAATTACTTTCAAGACTTACTTCCAAATCAAAATTAATTCAAATTTTGATAATTTTGAAAAGAAAAAAAATATCTCCAAATGATAAAAAAAAACCTCATCTCTTTCATTCCTTTTCATTTATCACTGTTAAAAACAATGTATTAAATTGAATTATAAAGTTATACTATGTGATATGACTTTTGTTAAATTATAAATTAATCCATGATCTCACTTTTTGCTTATTAAAATAAAATTAAAACAATGGGTGCCAGCTCTATGGGCCAATAAACTTTGCAGCTATCAAGTATCATTTTATTGTTATACACGCACATTAAAGTGAAACTTTTTTTTTAAAGTTGATTTCTTTTTTTGTTAAGAACAAGTGAAACTTAAGGTCCGATTTTGGATGATTACGAATTTTTGATTTTTGATTTTTAATTTTTAAATGTAATTTTTAAAATAAAAAGTGTTGGAAAAAAATGAAGTTAAAATTAATTTTTAACTCAATTTCAAAACAATTCTACATTTATAACCAAAATCAAGAAATTTTTTTTATAAATTTGGTTTAGTTTTAAAAAACACATTCTAACCACCATCACCATATCACCACCACCATCATCACTGTCACAGTGTCATTATCACATCTACCACTAACACCACCATTTCACTATCACTATCACCTCCACCATTCCATCACCGTCGTCACTGTCATCGCAGCTTGTCTTTGTTGTCGCCAGCATCACTACCATCATTTCATCATTGCCATTGTTATCACTATTTCTTCCCACCACTATTGTCGTTGTCACCACCACCATTCCTCCACTGTTATTGCCACTTCCATCGCTAGCACCAACGCCGTCGTCGCCACCACCATTATTCTATCACTACTACCACCATCATTTTGTCTTTTCCATCATCGTTATTGTTTCATTGTCATTTTCCACCTAACCACCCATAATTTTAGCCTAATTGGTGATTGACCCAGTCAAGACATTGGATCATTGGGTTAATAGTCAAACTAGTGAGTCACTAATTGATTCGCATGATCCGATCTTTGTTTTAAAAAAATTAAGTTTTATTCCCAACGTTAATTGCCCACATGACCCAACGCATTTCCTCCCTTGGGCATGACCTGACCCAAGTCAATGGGTAATTGGTTTAGCCACAAACTCAGTTGGATCTTATCGGGTTGCACCAAGTTCAATGCATGGTCAACCTAATAGGCAATTAGACCTAGTTAAACCTCCGAGTCTTGGTCGAACCATTCTGACTGCCCGGGTTGATATAGGTTTAAAACACAATCGTCACCATTCCACTACCACCATCGTCAGTGTCACTATTCCACTCCACTGTTGTTGTCATCGCTATTGACATCACCATTATCGTCGCCACTAGTGTCATCGTCATCACTCTCACACCACTACCTCTTCTATTGCCATTATTTCATAATAAAGCGAGATAAGATAAAACAATTGACTCATTTTATTTAGGCTTAAATGCAATTTTAGTCCTCTATTATACTCAATCCACAATTTTCATCATTTTATTTTAAAATTGAGACATTTGGTCATCCTATTTTTAAAAAATCCGTAATTTTGGTCCCCTTATTTCAAAATACAAACATTTAGTTTTCATATTTTATAAAATTCATAATTTTAGTTCTCGTATTTTAAAAAATCTACAAGTATGGTTTAATATTTAATTTTGCCTACATTATATTTCTTAGTTTCTAATTAATTAAATCATTTCTTGAGGATATGAATATATTAGATTTAAAGTTCAATTGGATCAAATGTAATTATAAGTATGTAATAATTGAGAAAAAATTGATATTTTGATCAAAATTGCAAAATTTTTAAAATTGAAAGATTAAATATCTCTATTTTAAAATGAGAGGATTAAAATAACATATTTTTTAAATTCGGAGGACCAAATATCTAAATTTCAAAATGGAAAGATTAGAATCACATATTTTTAAAATACGAAAATTAAAATCTTAATTTTAAAATGGAAGAACTAAATTACGAATTGAATAAAATAAAAAAACCATTTAAATTTTTTATTTATCTTCAATAAGTGACATCTTTTAAAAATTAAAAACAAAAAATAAACTAAAATTTTAAACTAAAACTAATTTTGATATTTAAAAATTTCAAAACTAAAAACAAAAAATCACCCAAACGAAATTAAAATAGTACTCCACGACGTTTCAGCAGCCAAATTTTCAAAACATGGAATTTCACCACGGGGTACGAATGGGCAATAAGACACTGTAATTGGACAAATAGAGAACGACTTAAACAGGGGAATCCGGATCCCCTGCGGTTGGAAAAGTAAATGCGGGTGCAGTCAAATCTTAAAGCATCCATTATTTTTAAGTTTTCTTTTTATCAATATTTTACTTTAAAAATATTTATTTTTTATCACTATAAGAAATGTTCCAAAATAGAGTAAATCATGGTAAATATAATTTTAAGGCAGGTATATAAACTACATGCTACCATGGAATTAAGCATACCTAATCGAAGGGCATATATATATAGCTTGATGCTGAAATCTCATAGAAACAAAAATTTTGAGGGGTTCATTCCTTTAAAACTATGGATTGGACAAGTGGCAACTGAACTCTTCTGTGTTATCAAGCTCTGCACGATTTTGGACTAAAAGCTGAAAACAAAAAAAAGTTATGAGAACATAACCAAAACCAAGAGATATATACCTCGCGATAGGTCGAAAATATTATTCCCCTTTTGCAGTGATCATAAATCAATTAACATGTTCTGTGCTGAGCAGTGACTCGTCCAAACCACAGTCCTAAAGAAATATCCCACCCCAAAGTCTAGATCTGTTGCAGACACAGCACAAATGAAGCACAATAGTCGCACGGTAGTTCTTTATGTAGGTTTGTTTGTAATGCACATCAGTATTGCATAATTTATAGTCTATGAAAAATAGTTATCTAGTTTGTACTGCACCCAAAGAAAAGTGTGTACTTCTGAAATAATGTAATCTGTACTATCGTACTGTTCCTTGAAACCTATTATCAAATTTATTAAACACACATCCAAACATATTGATAAATTGTTTGCCTGTTTGAATTAAGGTAATGTGATGTTTATTTGGATAACAAATATCAAAAAATTAATTTTTTAAAAGAATATTTTTTGGATATTTTCAATCAAAATTGATTTTGAATATATAATTACTAAAATGAGTTTTCATTATGTGTACACACCTTGTGTATTCTTATTTATTATTATATTGATATGTTGAATATTAATTTATAATAAATAGATAGGTTTATAACAAGATTTTTTATAGTTAAATTAATAATTAAAATATTAGTTTGTAAAATAAAATGCATCTCCTAAATAAAAATTAGCAATTTAACTTTTTTTTTTATAAAAAAAATAGATAATATGGACCAAAATAATAGCTTGGGTGGACATTTATCCTTACGGGCTTCCTTTCGTGCTGTTGCAAACTGCAAAGGGTTGTCTACTTCTAAGCACTCCACAAAATTGAGTTTTGATTCTGATATATAAAGCTCTTTGCAAGGCCTCCCAAGTCCTCTACAATTCGTTGTCCGTACTCTTTTCTGTTACATGTGTGAGTGTGTTTATGCTCTACTCCTCCTTTCCAAGAGACGCACGCAGTTGAGAATCGGCAGGTGGAAGAGGGATAAAATTGGAAACCAGAAAAATATCCACTGAGAATCAATTTTGTCGAATTCATAAGCTACTCGGAGTAGCGTCAAAGGAGACGCGCGTATCTTAAGCAAAATCATGTAAATTGAATTACCCAAACATCTCGTTCAACAACATAACCCATGTTTAACTAAGATGAACGCACGTTCAATGGATAAGCGGAACCAAACATATAGGGGTATTCACAGGTCAATTTGAGTCGATTTTGATTAAATATAGGACCTAATCCAATCAAATTTGATCGGTTCGATTCAATTTTCATTTTTTTTAACCCAACCTAATCCATTCATGAACGGTTTAGTCGGTTCGGACCAATGGGTTACCTATTTTAATTTTATATTTATTTTTTTCTTAGAATTATTATTTTATATCATGATTCATTCAAATATCCAATACAATTAACACAATAGGATAAATAGTCATTTTCGTCCTTGAATGTATAGAGACCTGACAAATTCGTCACTAAAAAATGACACTTAACAACTTTAGATATGTCCTTAATTGACTGTTGTCCTTTGAGCTGGTAAGACCATTTTTTAAAAGAAATTTTCTTAATTACATGTTAGAACAAAATCAAGTATATTGGTCCAATGGAAGAATAAAATTATATTTTACATGTTAGACTAAAAAAAAAAAGGAAAATGAAGATTAAGTTATATTATATCCTTAAATGAAACGAAATTTGGGTTCTAACAAATCAATCCAATAGAAACTTACTAATATTTTCGTCCAATGGAAATTTAATAACATTTTGGTCCAAGCTATTCAACAGTTATGTTGGCAACCATTTTTGTGACATTTTTCTCCCTCTGTGTCATGTAAGCTATTTCATTAACGATAACAGATGAATGAATTTTTCGCATTTTTTTCATTTTTGGGGACTTTAAAATTTGAGTTTCCATATTTCGGGGATGAATTTGTCAGTGCTCTACACATTCAACATCAACGTCGACATCAACAACACCTTTAACCCAAGTTAATTGGGGTCGGTGGTAGATGAACCCAATGATAGGTCGAAAAAAAGACAAAAAAAGAGAAAGGGAGATGAGAAGGGAAAATAAGACAAATGAAAGGAAAAATAAGTTAAAATAAAATAAGGGTGAAAGGAGGAAGGGAGAAATGAGGAGGAAAATAACTAAAAAAAAAGGGAACAACTAAAACATAGACATACTAATGGGTTTAACTCTCCACCAATCTTATAGTTTTTCTCCACTCTGTCCTTAACACACCTTCCGTCAATCTATATCTCACTCTATTAGGTCTTGTTTAACTACCTTTCCCCATGTGAGTTTCGGTCGACCTTTACCTCTCTTTGTGTCAAGCTTTTGGTAACAAACTCTTGTTCTAACAGGAGCATCCAGTGGTTGTCTCATAACGTGCCCAAACCATCTCAATCTATGCTTCCTCATTTTTTCATACACCGGAACTATTGTTACCTTTCATTGAATATCCTCATTTCTTTTCTTATCAATCTTCGTATAACCACACATCCACCTTAATATCTTCATTTATGCTACCCCTATTTTGTGCTCATGTTGCCTATGCGCAAGCCAACACTCCTCTCCATATAACATTGCCGATCTTACAACTGTTCTATAGAATTTTCCTTTTAGCTTAAAGGGAATTTTGCGGTCACACAAAAACCCAGATGCACTCTGCCATTTCATCTACCTTGCTCTGATTCTATGATTTACATCCTCATCAATCTCACCACCTTTTTGCAAAATAAATCCTAAGTGTCTAAAAACATATTTCTTGGGTACCTCTTGACCAAGAAGATGCATTGTGTCTTGACCACCATCTCTTCTTCGTGAAAACTCACACTTCATATACTCCATCTTGCTCTTGCGTATTGTGAATCCTTTAGACTCCAAAGTGTTTCTCCACAATTTCAGTTTCCTATTAACATCATCTTTAGTCTCATCAATAAGCACGATATCATCTATAAAAAACATACACCACGTCACTTTCTCTTGAATATCTTTCGTTAGTCCATCCCTCACTAAGGCAAAAAGATAAGGACAAAGAGCTAAACCTTGGTGAACACCTATCAAGATAGAGAAATACCTTGATGTTCCATTACAAGCTTTCACACATGTAGTAGTTTCATCATACATATCCATGATTGCATTAACATACTTTAATGCTACCTTCAGGAGTGAAAATTACTATTTATCCTAACGTAATATTATCAAATATCTGAAAGTAGTAAAATTGATTCATTTAATACCATCAACATAATATTCTAAAATAGACTAATACAAATTAAAACCAAATATTCTTCAATGATGTTTACTATAATAATCTGAACCACAATTATTTTTTACAAACTAATTTTTTACAATAAGTTTTGGTGCAACCAGATTTGTTGAAACAAATGAACAAAATATGATCCATTAATATTATAAACATTTGAAGTTCCAACACTTGGAGTCCTAATATTAGCAGTATTTAAAGTCAAACCAAACAACTCTAAAATTTTTTATCGGTGTTGATCAATTTAGTTCGGTTTTGATTGGATCTATAGATCTAAACCTGTGATCCAACCCGACATAAACGATTTTGATTGGTTCGGTTCATTTTGCCCAAATACATTAATGACCCAACCTAAACTGCTCAGATCGATTTGGGTCAATTCGGATTCGTAGGTGACCCGTACCCGTGAGCACCCCTACAAACATACACTAAGTGTTTCAACCAATGTTTTTAAAATTGGACTAGTCATTAAATCGGTCAAGAATCGTTTAAAGTTCAATGATTTGTTGAAGTGAGATTATTATCATAAAAATGTAAGGAACAGGGCCAAGGAAGACATTTGTCTTGTCATCTTGTGAAAAGGGGAAGAAAGCATAAGCAATAAAATAAGTATTAACCCTCAAGTCTATTGGAACCAAAAAATTTAAATATCTCTCTTTTTTATTAATTATTACTAGACTGATTTAGAACTATGATAATAATTAATGTAATATTGATTACTATATGATATCATGGATATTGGTTTTGTTCCTATTATTGCATTTGGTATTATTTTTTTTCAATAATAGAGTCTATTTGTAAAAAGATATTGATTTCTGTCAAAATATACAATAGAAATGTGGATTTAGACTGAGAAGGAAAAGAGAGAATAAATACAATAAGCAACAACAAAAACTTTATCCCACTAAGTGAAGTCAGTTACATGGATTTCATGATCTTGTTGGCCTTATTTTAACAACAGAGAATAAAACACTAAATATTATTTTGTGTATATTGGTGTGCTATAATGTGATACAAAATAGAAAACACACGCTTATTTTAATTATAGACCTACAATCCTAAAAAATAACATTATGATAGCAAAGTGAATGAAACCAAAATCATGTTTGCTAGCACAATTTATTTTAATGTGTGAAATTAACTTCAATTGACAACTTACTCATTCTCATAATTAATTCATAAAATATTTATTATGATAATTTTGAAGAAAAATTAAAAGCCCATAAATGGATTGGTTCATATTTTTTTTGGGTATGTGAAGTACATAAACTAGAGAACTAGAAACCTCTAGGGAATAAGACTTGAGTCACGTCAGCTCTTATCAACAATACAAGCTAGTGAGAGAAAGGTAGAGAGAGGGGCTGTGCTAGGGTTTCTTCTCCGCACCTCCTTGGGTGCTCCCTGTGGATTTTTCCACCTGGGTGGGGTTTGGTGATCTCCTCGATTAGTGCTTCTCCATTTCTCACGTGCTTGCTAGGTGCTGTGGAGCATTTACTGCGGTCTTTGAGTTTGTGGGATTGGAAACGGTGGTCCACGAAGAGAAGCAGTAAAGGCGCCTGCGGGTTGGTGGATTCAAAGTGGGAGTGGGGCTGGTGTCGCCACGTGGATTCCACTAGTGGTGGCTATGGCCAATAGCCGTTAGGCTTCACCAAACCTCTGCTGACAGGTGGACCGCACCCACAGAGATCCATTTGCTTTCGCGAAGGCTTTGGGTATTCTCTACTCACTTGGTGCTAGTAGAGGGGTCCTTATAGAAACGTGAAGGCACTCCAAGGCCACTCGAAAAGAGGCGGTGCTACTGTGACGAGTTCTGGAAGCAGACGAAAGTGGAAGCTGCATCTTCTTCAAGTCTCATTCGGTTCCCATCTTCAGGGATATTGAAAGGTGTCTCCACCTTTTCCTGTTCTTGCAGAGGCGCCGTTTAGGGTTCGCGAGGAAGAAGAAGGTTCGTGCGCTTGGGTTTTATCGCGAAGACAAGGGTTCCTCCCGTGAACACCGCTTTGATTCCTAGGCCCTGGGTTTTGCTCGTGAGGTGAAGACAAGGGTTTTGATCCATCAACAACCCCTTTCCCGGTCACGAAGGATGGAGGCTCCTTGAGAGATATGGTTCGCGACAAGCTTGATGTTTATGCTGGAAGAAGATTTTAATTTGTATTCTGAAGCATTTTAATTTCTTTTGTTTTTGGTTTTTTTGTTTGCTAAAGTGATTCCTGCTTCTGTTGTAATACGGTTTAGTGGTTGCTTCCATTTCTGTGTATTCTATGATTTCCTCTGTAAGCTGAACTGGGATTCTGTCCCTGCTATACCTGTTTGGTCTCTTCTTCTTCTCCAAGAATAGTTCTTGTTCCTGTTCTTGTTCTTGTTTTTTTTTGGGGGGGGGGGGGGGGCAGAACCTTTTGAGGTCGATCCATGTCAGTTGGCTGGTGATATGGGGAAGACCAAAAAGAAAGGTGCAGGTGTGAAGGTTGATGCTTCTGCTTCTTGTGCACAGAAGGTGTTCGACGCTTTGTCTGTATCAAGTTCACATGATACAATTGAGCCTCCAAGTTCGGTAGCACTCCAGGTGCTCGATAATATGCCTGAGAGAAAAGTTGAAGGTAGCATGGCTAGTAATGCTCCCCAGAACAAGGATGTGCTCCAAGTGTTTGATAAATTGCCCGGAAGAGAGACGTCGGGCAATCCTCCTTCAAGTGGGTCTGTTACCTTGGGTAATGAAGACACTAACACAGTTACGGTTGAAGATTGTGACTCATCGGATGGTGGTGATGAAGATAGTCCTGCTCTAGATGACTTTGAACCATAACAGATAGCTCCCCCAAGACCTGCCTGGACAAGTCTGTTTGCTAATAGTAGAGACCCATCACAGGGTCTAGAATTATCGTCCAAACCTGAGTGTGTGGAATAGAGCTTCCATATCTCCTATGAGGATTGTGCTCCTTTCCAAAAGGCTTGCGGATTCAGTGTTATTGGGTATATTGCGAGGCGGTTTCCTGGCAAAAAGGCGTTAATGGAAGAGTGCAAAAAATGGGGAGTTCCTTTCCAGTATTCTGTCCACCCCTCGAGTTGGCTTATTTTCAAATTTGAGAATAAGGATAGCCTTGAAAAAGTGTTATATGGAGGGCCTTACTTCATCTACCAAAGGCCTTTGCTTTTGAAGAAAATGTCGGAGTTCTTTGCTTTTGGAAATAAGGAAATAGCCCGTGTTCCTGTTTGGGTAAAGCTCCCTAATCTTCCTCTTCAATTACGAACGCAGAGTGCTTTGAGTAAAATATTGTCCCCGATTGGTACCCCAATTAGAACAGACAAGATTACAGTAGAATTTGGCTCTTATGCCTATGCTCGGGTATTAGTGGAGGTAGATGTTTCTAAAGAGCTGGTGAGTAAAGTGATGTTCTTTCTCCTGGATGGATCTCCCTTTGAGCAGACCATTGACTATGAAACAAAGCCAAGATTTTGCAAGGGATGCAATATGATTTGGCACTCGACTAGTAGTTGTAGATTTCAATCCACTAAGGCCTGTGATGATTCTAAGAAGAACATGGCTGGTGAGGAGAGGGGTCATAACCAAGTTCAGGAGAATGAAGTCAAAATTGTGGAAGATGAACCTCGAGAAGTTAACCCTCCTATAGTTGAGGCTGACAAAGGTAAGTAGCCTGAGGTCAATAATGAGGGCAGTAACATGGGGGAAGTGAATAATAAGGGTCCAAATGATGGCACTCTTGACAAAATTGCTGAACAACATTTGCAAAACTTTGAAGAAGATGAAGAGGGTTTCATTAAGGAGAAAACAAAAGCAAAGAACAAAGCTCCAAAGATCTCTGTGGTGCATGAGATACAGGGGAAAGCCTTGAAGAGGAATTCCAAATAGATTAAGAGACCAAATCATTTTTTTGCTGGGGAGCCTGCTTCCCACAAAATCCCATGATTATCTCTTCATGGCATATTAGGGGCTTCAACATGCCCCTAAAGCACCATGCTGTGCTTAAATTTCTTCGCTCAAAGGAGGTAGATGTTGTAGCCCTCCTGGAAACAAAAATTGATAGTTTGTTTTTGAAGAGTAATCAGTTGAAGAAGTTCGGTGGGTGGGGTTGTGCTAATAATTTTAACAACCATAGGGCTGGCCGTATTCTCATTTTCTGGAGGAAGGATAGAGTCAGTGTGGATATTCTAGATATGACCTCCCAAGTCATTCATTGTCACCTTCACAGTAAAATTTCCAGTGCTAGTACTTGAGCATCCTTTGCCTATGGATTACACTCTATAACTGACCGTAGACAATTGTGGAGCTCTCTGCAGGACTTTGAGGCTTAGGTGAATGGTCCCTGGGTGGTCCTTGGTGACTTTAACAGTGTGTTAAGCCCGTAGGATAGATTGAGTGGTTCTAATGTCTCTGATTATGAGATGGGGGACTTCAGTACTTGCTGCTCTGATTTGGGCCTTCAGCAATTGAACACCACTGGCCCGTTCTACACTTGGACTAATGGTAATACTTGGAGCAAATTTGATAGAGTCATCTGTAACTCTTTTTGGATGGCTTCCTTTTGCCACTCTTTTGTTGTTGTCTCAGAAATCAGTTCTATTTCCGACCATGCTTCTCTGATTGTTCACTTAGACCCTACTCTTGAGAAAGGCAAACCAGCTTTTAAGTTCCATAATGCAATAGCTGACAACAGAAACTTCATTCCCACTGTGAATTCGGTTTGGGATTTAGAAGTGAATGGTTGCAAGATGTTTCAAGTGTGCAAGAAGCTTAAAATGCTTAAGCCACTTCTTAAGAATATTTATAGAGCGGATTATAGTGGTTTGTCTGGGCGTATAGAGAAGGCATAAAAGGATTATTACAATCTGCTCACCCAAATCCAGCAGAATCCTAATAACTATGGCATTATGGTTCAAGCAGCTGATGATAGATCTAGCCTGATTGCTCTCCGCTTGGCAGAATCCCGTATGCTAACCCAGTTATCTAAGAACAAGTATTTGGTGGAAGCTGATAAAAACTCTAGATTTTTCTACTCTCTTGTTAATAGAGAAAGAAATGCTAGATTCATCCCGACAATTCAGAGAGATAATGGTATCCTGACAACTTCCCAAGCTGAAATTGGTTCAGAATTTGTAAAAAAAATTTCCTCCTTGCTTGGCTCTTCTTCAACTACAGAGTCCCCTTCTTTAGAAGTTTGTTCTAATGGTTCCAAGGTGCCCCCTGCCTGCTTTGAGGAGTTGCTCAAGCCGGTTTCTAGTGATGAGGTTTGGAGCATTGTTTCCAGAATGGACAACAATAAGTCCCCTGGCCCAGACAGTATAATGCTCTCTTCTTCAAGAAAGCTTGGCCCCTTATAGGGAGAGATGTGTTGAAGCAACTAAGGAGTTTTTTTGAGAATGGGAGGCTTTTTAGGCAGGTTAACCATGCCTTCATTGCTCTTATTCCCAAAAGAGACAATGCCAACAGTGTTAATGATTTCAGACCTATCTCTTGCTGTAACATCTTATATAAGATTATATCTAAGATTTTGGCTGATAGGCTGGCTCCGGTTCTGTCCCATATCATTGACCCATCTCAAGCGACTTTTGTTAAGTCCAGGAGTATGGCAGATAATGTTTTTTTGGTCCAAGAGTTGGTCAGAAAGTATACTAGGAAAAGAAACTCTCCTAGATGCATGCTCACTATCGATTTACACAAGGCCTATGATTCCATATCTTGGAACTTTCTCAGATGGATGTTGCAGAACTTGGGCTTCCCGGCTAAGTTTTCTGATTGGATTATGGAGTGTGTTACATCAACCTCTTTTAGTATTTCAGTCAATGGAGCTATTTATGGGCATTTCAATGGCAGCAGAGGATTGAGGCAGGGGGATCCGCTTTCCCCCTATCTATTCATTTTATATATGGAATACCTCTGTACAGACCTTAATGCTTTAAAGACAATATGTTGTTTAACTTCCACCCAGGTTGTGCCCCCCTGAATATCACCCATCTTGCATTCCCTGATGATATTGTCTTATTCTCTAGAGGTGATATTTCTTCGGTTGCTACCATGCACAGAAAGCTTGGCCAGTTCTGCAAGGTGTCGGGTTTAGCAATCAGTCAAGAGAAATCAGCTATTTTTTCTTTTGGTGTGGATGAGGTGACTTGCACTGACATAATGGCCTTGACAAGGTTCCAGCCCGACACTCTTCCCATAAGGTTCCTGGGTATTCCCCTAATGGCTTCAAGGCTTAATATTTGTCACTATTCTCCTCTGATGGATCGGATAGGAGGGCTTGTGCAGAACTGGCATAGGAAGTCCCTCTCTTATGCTGGTCGCCTGGAATTGATCAAAGCTGTCATTGGTGGTTTGGTTAATTTCTGGATGGGATTATTTTCGTTGCCTGTTTCTGTTCTGGACAGAATTGGTGCATACTGCAGAAACTTCCTTTGGGGTAAGGTCGAGCCTGGCAGAAAGTGTAACACCCTGAAATTTTGATAAATTGAAAATAGATGTTTGATGTGATTGTTGTGTTATTTGATTGTTTGGTGAGTTTATATTATTTGAATGATGGTTGTGTAAATTATCATTGTGCTATTGCTTGGTGTAGATGTCAAGTTATATGGAGTTTGTTTGAGTTGCGTTGAATTGTGCGATTCTGAGTTTGACCCGAAAACCTATTTTAGTAAAACCATCATTATAGATTGGTTTACCGTTGGATCTTGTTCAAAGTTTAGATCAAGCTTCCTAACCCATATATATAACTTTTGACCGTTGGGATTGTGAAAATAATCTTTGTAACGTGAGAAATTAGCTTTTCACTTAAGCAGAAAATTCCAGAATTTGGTCTGCTCGCCCAGGCGAGTTTTACAGGCATTTTTGGTTGCCTGGGCGAGTGGAGGCAGTGCAAAATACGTTTTAAAGCTTCCAAGTCACGAAAATGGAGGTTCTTCCTCCTCCAAACAGCCCCAAGCTCCCCAGCACCCTCCTCCACCACCCAAGACCTCCGATGATCACCATGGACTATCGTTGCTTGCCACGAGACCACCGCACGGAGAGGAACACTTTAATCGGAGCGAAATCTTCGAAACTCTTCTCAAAGTTTCAGTAGAAAACGGCGCTCCCAAACCTCCTTTCTTGGTTTCCTTGAGGTAATCTTAGTTTCCTTTGTCTTATTCTAGCTAGTTTAAGTCTCTCTTAATGTCTCTTGTGATTCGGGTAACGTTATTGGCTATTTCTATACTTCCTTTGAAAACCCTTTGAAAATGAGATGTTGTAAAAGTCTCCTTTTTATGAAATTGATGTCATTTTTGTGATGTCTATTGATGTGGACTCCTAAAACACCCTTTTATCCCCTTTTTGAATTTGAGTGGGTATTTGACCATAAATGTTAATATTGATCTTACCTTGGAATTCTATATTAAATTGTCTTCGATTTGGTATATATAGAGCTCTACATTTGGGCCAAAGCACGTGAACTTGAGAGATCCCAAAATGACGTTTCAAGGAGCTAACAAAGGGATATGGATAGGTAAGGGGAGTTTATTATTTAGTCATAGTTTTGATACCATAGTTGGGGGTCAGGGAGTCCAACTATGAAGAGAACTGTCTGTCCCTGCTGTGTGCTGGTTTTCAAGAAAAACTAAGTTTTTAACTAATGGGATGCGATGTATTTATGATTGATATGTGTTTGTTCTTGTGTGTGCTTGTTTTCTAGAAAAAAAATGTTTCTGACTAATGGGATGCGATGAATTGGCTTGTTGATGGATAAACTGTGAATAATGTTGTCGTTGTAATGATTGGATTTTTGGGAAAAGTCTTAATTACAGAGGAGACTCTACCCAGAATTTTATAATATATTTTCATATTTAATTCTTTATTAAATTTTTAAGTGGGCATAAGAGCTTGTTTTATATATTGTAGTCCTCCTCTTTAATTTAGAATTTCCCTAAAATATCAGTCTTGTGATATGATGAATTGTGAATGTATGAAATTTGGATTGTCTGAAGACCTGGAAAATGTGAATCTCATGCATATGTATTATGTATAGATGTGATATGTGATTGCTTGTGATGTTGTTGATGATATTGAAATTGAGATGTCATTGACGTGATTGATGATGTTGAAATGAGATAATATTGATATGCATGACTGGATAACCTTGCGAGGGTGGGTTTACGAATTTTAAGCATCCTAAGAGAGAATAAGATTGTTTAAAATTCTGGTCCCTGTCTATCCATGGTCAGTGTATCGGTGATGTTGTGTATGTACATGGGGGGTGCATGACTGGATAACCTTGCGAGGGTGGCTTTACGAATTTTAAGCATCCCAAGAGAGAAAAGGATTGCTTGAAATTCCGGTGCCTAGCTATCCATGGTCATTGCATTGATGGTGCCCATGTTCATACTTCATATTTCATGGATGGAAATAGAATGGTGGCAGTAAGTACGGGGTACTAGGGGCCATCACTCTGTTTGGAACTCCCTTGTGACTCAGGGCTGATCACCATGGGGGGGGGGGGGAGCGACCAGTGCACGACAGGGTGACCTCGACGAGCTACTGCATCATTTTCCTGAGAGAGGCTATTTCCATGAGGATGGTACCACATTGCATGCTAAGTGATGAGTCAGATGCATACATCATTCTAAACATGATTGTTTGAGTTGTGGGATGCATTGAATGATTGTTTTGCTGAATGTGTATTGGACTGATGGACTTGTGGTAATGATAATGATTGTTAATGTTGTTTCCTTTCCAATTGTTGTTATTTGATGCTTGTTGGTTTTATATAATAAACTCACCCTTGCATTTGTTGTGCCGTGTGGTTGGTACCTGTGATGATTGCTAACTTTCGTTCGTGGGAGCAGATGAGCAGCAGTGGGTGACCTTGGAGAGAGATCTTCTTTTTGTTGGAACCGTCAAGCCGATGTGATGACGTTGGATTCCTTTTTGGAGAAAGAGTTGTATTTTGTTAATCAACTGTTTCTTAGTTAGTCTTTGGCTTTTTGTTGATATGTAATTTCAGGTGTATATACACGTAAAGCTAAAGAAAGTTCTGATATGTGGATGACATGTACTAATCTAATATATATGTATAATGTGTTTTAAATATGTAATTGTAACATGTATATGATAATTGTATTATCGCAAAAAAATTTACCATCATTTTCATAATCAAATTAATGGAGTTTTCATATTAAAATTGAAGTTACTCGATTAAGAGTTAGTGATATCGTAGCGACGAGGCGGGTCGTTACAGAAAGAAACCTCTTGTAGCTTAGAAGCTGGTATGTGCTCTTAAGGAGGAGGGTGGGTTAGGTCTGCATGAGCTTAGGAGCTGGAACCTATCTCTTTTTTCTCGGTCTCTTTGGGATATCTCTAACAGCAAAGAGTCCCTTTGGGTGACCTGGGTCCATCACTCTTATCTTAGAGGTTCCTCGGCCTGGCAATACCAATGTTCCAATTCGGATTCAGCCCTCATTAAACGGTTGTTTTCTATTTGGGATGATCTGATTAGCAAGGAAGGTAACCGGGATCAGGCGGGAACGGTGCTGAATTCCTGGATGCAGGCTGGTCGTTTTAATGCTTGTTTAACTTATGATTATTTCCATGTTGCCAACCCCAGGTAGTTTTGGTCCAAGGCTATTTGGAATTCTAGTATCCCTCCTAAAGAAGCATTTTGCCTTTGGTTGGCTGCCCACAAGAAGTGCCTCACCCTTGACTGTGCGCCATTTCTTGATAAGGGGATCACCTACAGATTTTGCAATTCTGAAGCCGAGTCTAATGACCACATGTTCTTCAAGTGTCAGGTTATCCTAAGTGCGTGGGCTGAGATTAGGGATTGGATGGGTTTTCCGAAAAGAAACATTTCTTTACAAGGAACTTTGAACAGCTTAGTGCATTGTCGGGCTACTTCAGGCAAAGTGGGAAAGCTTCGATGTCTGACTTTGGCTACTATGGTGTTTTGTGTTTGGTCTTATAGAAATTGTATGCTTTTTGATAATCATAGATTTAAACATTCTGATTTAGTTGATAAAATTAAGTTTAGAATTATTAGATATTCTCATTTAACGCACTTGTATTAGCAAATGTGTGCTTTTTGTTTTCCGGAGTTGTATTGTCCGATATCCGCATTTGCTTCTTTTTTCAAGTGTAGTTGTTTTCTTTTTTTGATTTTCCCAGGGTATGCCATGTGTATTTTGTAAGTTTCTTTGAAAATATAATTTTTACATATTTTCCAAAAACAATACAATGAGGTGGAAACTCAAAAAGTTGAACCATAGCAACACCGAAACAGCTTGCTTTACTAACACGTCAGCTACTTGATTAGCTTCCTAGAAGAATATGTCTCCAAAAAGTAACATGTCCCTAATAGGCATGAACATCATGAATCTCTTTGGCCAGATTATAAAATGGGTGTTGCATACTACAACCTTACGAAACCATTTTGATCGCAACTTGTGAATTTGAATCAATTCTGATCCTTCTAAGGCCTTTCTTCCACACAAGTTTTAGACCAAATAAAATGCTCGCAATTCCGCTTCCACAGCAGAACCACACTACATGGTTCCTTAAAACACCACAAGCAAATATATCACCACCCCCTATCACTGCTCGATCACAACTAATAACAACCTCATCCATTTAAGGAAAAAGCCATCTTATGTCTTGAGAGATCAAGATAGTTGGCTCAAGATCAACCAACGACTTCAGCAAGCCAATTCCCAACGAATACTCCCTAGATAGGTGGCAAGCTTTCTAGATAAAATCATGAGCAGTCGAAACTTCATTCTCAAACAAAATTCTATTACGCCTCAGCTCCACCATACAAAGTTAACAAGAATCCCAAATAAGAAGCTCCAATGAGTATCATAAATCCTATGCTCTCGAGATAGTGTAGAAGTCACCAACACGTCTACTCTAATAAAAAAATTGCCAAACTAGCCGAATCTCCAAACAATCTTGAGATTAATAGGCACTGTCTACTCTAAAGTTAGGGATGATTTCACATTAATAGGAATTTTAGCAAACAATTAGTGGGCAAGAACAGAGAAATCACATAGCAACACATTCAACCCATACATTACCTTAAAATGCTAATGCAACAACAGAGACAAAGCTTTAGTTGCGATATAGGTTTGTTGGGTGCAAGAACACTATTAATCTGGGATTGAGATAGCTCAGCACGAGGATTTGAAGTCGCGAGGTAGCTAGCCTCGTTAAGTGTGAGTGAGAGTGAGATAACGAGATGGACGAAAGCGTGAGAGAGCGAGACCAAAATCGAGTAGTAGGAAGATCGTGAGAGTGAGATAGGGAGAGGATGAAAGCGTGAGAGAGTGAGACCAAAATCAAGTAGCAGGAAGATTGTGAGGGTGAGAGTGAGATAGCTCTGTCACCGCGAGGGTGAAGGGTCTTTAATTTGGGAGCCAGATAGCCATCTTTTATAAAACACCAACAACATCGATTTTCATTTTAAAATCAATGTTATTCACGAGAGAGTCAACATCGATTTTTAAATGAAAATCGATATTAACATGTTCCTATTAACATTGGTTTTCTTAAAAATCGATGTTAACGAGATCTTGTTATTTATGAATTTGACTTTAAAACTAATCTTTCTAGTAGTGCAACATCGGTTTTCATAAAATCGATGTTGACTTTCTTCCCGTAACATCAGTTTTTTAAAGAACCGATGTTGACTTTCTTCTAGTAATATCAATTTTTTTTTAAAAATCGATGTTAACGGTATCCCCTTTATTTATGGAAATGCCACCACGAGTAGACTAACATCGATTTTTATTATAACCGATGTTAAACTGCCAATGTTGAAAGTGATTTTTGTAGTAGTGTAGAATAAAGAACAAATGGTGAAAATTGAATTAATATAAAAGAACAAAGAAAATGCCAAGCAATAAGAAATTAAACAAAAATCAAGAAAATGTCTTTGAATATCAACCTCTCAACCGCATATGGAAACCTACCATATGACAAATCAAACATTCATGTAGAAAATCATTTAAATCTACATTCTTTACCTTAAAAATACAAACAACCAAGAGATTTAAATGAATAAAAACTAGGTTTCTAGATGGAAGATACTTCAATTCAATTTTTATAAAAAAAAAAATCAAAGGAATTGAAGACAAAAGTAAAAAGAGATGAGAAATGGAAGACAAAAGAAATCTTAGAGATTATTATAATAAGAAAATAAAGAAATCTAAAATGATATCAAACCAGATTTTATTTCAAATTTAAAAAATGAAGAAATCATGGACAAAAATGAAAAGGAATGAAAAATGGAAGACAAATTTGAAGGAATTACTGTAATAAGATAAATGAAAAAAAATGAAGAAATGAAAACTTATTATGAAACACAAACCAAAAACTTCCACAGTGAAAAATTTCCCATCAATGGATCCATGCAAAATAGCATAACACCATGAAAAAAAAGGATTTACCTTGTGTGACAAACAAAAATTTAGTGAAAATGGGTTTACATTGTAGTGTGACAAACAAAAAATTCAGTAAACCACATAGTCTAACAATGAGAACTTAACCTCTACAAGTCCACAATAATAAACTCTTTATCACTTCACGACCAGGAAAGAAAAAGGTAGTGCTAGTTGCCACACCAAGAAAGGTCATAACGATTAGGGTTTTTCCAATCACATTGAGTACATTGTGCGGCTAAAGAATTGTGTCTTAAGGCTTTAGGGGCTTCTTTTATATAGAACTCCTTAGTGGTTTAACATAGCGATGTTGGGCCATCACATTAAGGTTTGGGCCATGAGAAATGAATCTCTTCCTCACTATTAAGACTTGCCTTTTAAATGGCTTTCTTACATTAGTTTTTTTATATGATTTTTAGTAAAATCGGAAAATATTAAGCATAAACAGCACATGCAGGGGTTGTAGTTTTTATTTGAGCGAGGGTATCTTCGAATAATAACGAGGCCCATCTTAAAAATAGGGCTTTTTTTTTTACACTTTGTTGACCTTAGTTACTGGGGGGTTTCAGAACAATTAGGAGATTCTCTAGAAGAAATACAAAGTCTTGCTTTTGGTGGATCCCAATCCATAAGAAACATTGTAATCATACTTAAATGTTTATTTTCTCTTCTAATAAATTCCATGTGTGAGACCCCCTAGGTTCTCACTACGTTAGCAATAATATCAAATCATGTTCAATATTATAAACAATAAGCAATATCTATCAACGCATCATTGTTACCCAAGTAAAATGAATGTCATCGTGATTTGACATAACCTCCCACAACATATGTTCTTTTACAATTTAGTCCCTTTGTCCAAATATCATAATTAAACACAACATAAATTGAGTCATCCTTGTATAGTTCAATTTATCTATTTCTTGATACTTGAGAAGACATTAAAATAAATGAGATCAATATCCCATATTGACTCATTGAGCACAACTATGCCTAACTTCTTACTTTATTAGGATGGCTGATAGATATTACTCTGATTATGAAGGAGGAACAAATTCCATCTAGATCATTCATACCCCTCTTCATAATTTGTTATGTCCAATGACCAACTTTATAATCACTTTGTCCATGACCCATGATTTTGGTCAAATGTTCACTAACATACTAGTCTCAATGTATTATTGTTGTTTGGATTGACAATAATACTTGACTAGGGATATTTAACAATAGTATAAACTATTATATGGACTTTATTATGTTTCAATATACACACTATTAGGGATACAAGTAGGCTGGCTCACCAGTCTCAAAGGCCTATGGCCCAACTCGTTTAGGGACTGACTTGACTCAACTCGTTCAACAAAAAAGGTGAGACTCAATCTTTTTGAAAAACTTTTTTAATTAAATAGGTTTGATCATAAGCTTTTAAAAAAGTTTATTAAGTCTGGCAGGTTAGCCTATTTAGCAATAATATTTTTATTATTAATATGATATATAATATTATAATTATTTTAATTAAATTTAAAATTATTTTAGTGGTTTAACGATTTGAATCATTTTAATGTTTAGAATAGGTTAATTTCTATAAACATAGATATGTGGTAGGAATAAAAACTCTTTTTTTTTATGTGACTTAAAAGACTTTGATAACAATGGTTATAGACAAACGTTGGTCTCATCTTGTGATTTAAAATTGTCTTATTATTTTTAATGAAAATATTATATAATCATGTAAAAATATTCAATCTCTCTTTTGATGTATTCATAGATCCATACTTGAGTGCAAGTATAAATGTTATATTACTCAACTTGCACTTATATAAATATAATAAGTATATTTATAGTATGTATATTACAAATGTATGTATTGTGTATAACACGTCTAATTTGTACTATATGTACAGGACATATATTTAGTCAGAAATATTTATAAATTTTATGGAAAAAATGTTTAAATAGTTTTAAAATATTTA
>PYAF01002678.1:198227-232020 GCA_007407185.1 Glycine tomentella | reverse complement strand
TTTGATAAATATAAAAATTCAAATTGAAGAATAATAAAAAGTTAAGATTTAATAAGTAAAGATTATACCTATAATAAAAATTTTAAATAAAGATTTGATTTAATAAATATAATAATTGAAGGTATAATAATTAAAGAATTAATTTTATAAATATAAAAATTAAAGATTTAATAAGTAAAGATTTGTTGTAATAAAAATTATAAATAAAGATTGTGAATTAAATATATGGAATTTTTATATTTATGGAATTTTTTTTATCAATAATTTAAAATTTTGCATGTATTAATTTATGGAATTTTTTTTATTAAACTTTTACATACAATGATGGATCCCGAGGACAAAAATTAAAGATTTAATTAAAGATTTCATTTAATTTAAAAAAATTAAAGGTATAAAAATTAAACATATGGTTTGATAATGACAAAATTTAAAGATTTAGTAGAAATATTAAATAAAGATTTAATAATTAAAGATATGATGTCATAAAATTGTAATTAAATGTTTGAATTAAACCTATGTTGTTGAAATTGTTGAACCAAACATCACTTTATCCGTATTCCCCCAACAAAGATTGTGAACATCACTTTATATCTAGCTATTTTACAAATTATTAAATTAGTATAATGTACATTGATACCATACGATTATGTTTAAAGGATGGTGAATGTCAAGGGGTTGAGGGTGACAACGGATAGAGAAGGAAGACAGACGAAGAGGTGTTATGGAGAAGAATCTGGGGAGCATATTTTGAGTCTGACGAGGAATTTTGGGCGCTCGGCTTTGAGGGAAAGGGGGAAGTTTTGACACTTGAAAATATGTCATGGGTCTTGAGTAAGTTTTATTTGTCAGTGCTGGGACATGACGGACCAGAGTGAGCGAAGTTTGATTTTATTCGAGCACTTCAAATAAAATCAAACTTCGCTCACTCTGGTCCGTCATGTCCCAACACTGACAAATGGAACTTACTCAAGACCCATGGCACATTTTCAAGTGCCAAAACTTCCCCCTTTCCCTTAAAGCCAAACGCCCAAAATTCCTCGCCAGACTCGAAATATGCTCCCCGGATTCTTCTCCATAACACCTCTCCGTCTGTCTTCCTTCTCTATCCGCGTTGTCACCCTCAACCCCTTGACCTTCACCATCCTTTAAACATAATCGTATGGTATCAATGTACATTATACTAATTTCAACTAATTTAATAATTTGTAAAATAGTTGGATATAAAGTGATGTTCACAATCATTGTATGTATTAATATATGGAATGTTTTTGATATCAATGTACATTAATAAATGTAGTAATAATCATATGATATTAATGTACATTAATTAATCAAATTTATTTCTGAAAATAAGTTACATACAGTCATGGATCACGATGAACATGTTCCATCTACCTCGTTGTCTGAGTCATCGCTAAGTGTGATTGACCCAGGTCCATCCGTGCGGAGTCTTCTTACACTACAGGAGAAACATATTTCCACTTATATGTGGAATTCCCAGGTTGATCCATCGATGTGGGATCGTGTTATTAATGTTAGGCACTCCGCGAAACACAATCACCATGGTATACCTGACGAGATCTAGCCATGGCTTCAGCAGGCAGGATTTTATCACGTTGCGCGCCTGCGCAACCACGAGGTAAATATATGAAGACAACTGCTAAGTATGCAATTTGGTGTTTTCAATGTATTGTAATGTATATAAAACTTATTTCGTAAAATTCTTTGTTGAGATCGATCATCACCTTGTAACAATCACCAGAGACGCGTACATTTCATATGCCGATGGGTGAGGTAACAATCACCCTAGAGGATGTGCATCATCTTTTGGGGTTACCGACCGACGGTCATGTTGTGTCTGGGCGTCACGGATGACACAACTTGCGTGCTATTATTGGTGATTTATTAGGGGTTGAGTCGCCTGCTGGTCGGGATTTGCATGGCGGTTTGTTGGGACTTCACTATTTACGTGACCAGTTTGGTGATTATGCGGTCCATGCCGGCACTGAAGTAGGGTGTCAGAGATACACACGTGCGTTGATATTACGTATCTTAGGCGGTATGTTATTTGTTGACACCGCTTTGAGCTTTGTCCCCTCTCGCTACTTATTACACCTGGATGATTTCCAACGCATTGGAACATTCAGTTGGGGCTCTACGGTGCTTGCATACTTATATAGGGAGTTGTGCAAGGCTACCCATCAATCGCGTCGAGATGGGTGGCTGTGCTTTGTTGTTGCAGTTGTGGGTTTGGATGTGATTCCCCACGATTTCTCTTGAGCTTCCCCGTCTACAGGATCAGCAAGATTTAGACCAGGAGATCTACGGCCATAGGTATTGTCCGGTTTTTTATGGTAGTTTTAACTACAGTGCTTTCTATTATGGTTGTATATTGTTAATGCTGGGCTATTTTGTAACAGGATTAACGTACGATGCGACAAATCGTGTTTACAAACATATGTAGATATCGACATCATATTGATGTCATGCGTAGTCGAAACATACGCTGGAGGCCATACGACCTTGTCGACACTGTCCATCCACCGGAGGCTGACGCGACTCGTAGATGGTTGGCAGTTTGTCCGCTTATTTGTTATGAGGTTGTTGTATATCAGCAACCGGATAAAGTACTACGTCAGTTTGGGTTTGATCAGCATATTCCGGAAGACCCAATAGACTGTAGTGTGCTCCTGACGATCAGCATCACGGGTAAGACGAACGTCGATTGGACTGAGCGCCACACATTTTTCATATCCCAATGGGCAGCACGAGATGGCCTTGTCGTGCAAAATGTGCAGCCTATGCGGAGAGACGGCTACCTATCGATTAACATTGAGTACATGCAGTGGTATTACTCTGTTACCCGTTGGTGGATGACACGCAGAGCTGCGTTACATGCCCATGTGGTACGCACTTTCATATTATGACATTTTTTGGTCGTTAATGTAATTTTTAATTGACTAATTATACATCATGTGCAGGTGGATCGAGTCGAGACGGTTGTTCACATGACTTTCCCTGAGGCTCAGGGGTAATTTAACATGACCCAGATCTATGACGAGGCGGTTCAAGCTTTGTCCGCATGCAATGATGTAGAAAGATTAACAGAGGCTGGAGATGCGGTACCACCAGCCGTAGTTCGTCAAACTGAGGCCCCTCCTCCAGTTGTTCGCAGAAACCGGCGTGCGCGCCACGAGGGGTTACCGCTACACCACGCTACTCCAGCAGTTGCGGACACACCTGTTGTTGTACCGCCTCTTCCTCCACGTCCTTCTGGCATGTTCTACGCACCTGGGTACCCGGCAGGACTTTCTCAGCAATATTGGTGGCCACCACATCATCTTCCTGGTTCACAGTACCCTCCTTGGTTTACCGTACCGTCGACGTCGCAGGGTGGATTCGAATATTCACATCCTATGTATGCAACTGGGCCTAGTTTTGCTGGTCCTAGTTCATCTGCTCCTAGTTCAGCTGGTCCTAGTTTTGCCGATTGTTATAGGCCCAGTGCTTCAGTGTCATATGAGGATGCAGCGATGTCTACCCCTACGGCACATCCGCATGTGGATCTACATTCCCCTACTTTCGCCTCGTACTCGATGGATGAGATACTGGCGGCCTTGAATGATGGACATGACGATGACGATGACGGTGGTGACGATGCCCTTGATCGTATCATTTGACAAACTCGAGTTAGGGGAGCACGATTTCGATGTAATCTGTCACAATACGAGCACAACATCAGCCGTTGTGGAGGATTCCATGAAGACCACCGGCAACATGACTGACTTTGTTTTTTTTATTTAGCTGTTGTTAACTTAAATTGTAATATATTGTTGTGTTTACGCATTATTATGGTTGACTATATCGAACAGTATCTTAGTTTAATGTTTATTGCATGCTAATGTACATTTCTTAATTTTATTTGCGATGTTTATTGTTTAATTTGAACGTAGTACATCATGATTTACAAGAAGTTGAGATTACGACGTGGACAATCGGTCTCTCGATTGACAGCTAGATGTCCGTCGGGCAACCCAGTGCAGTGGGTTGCTGTGGATATTGTAGATGATGATGATGATGTAGCGTTAGTTACAGACGCTTGCATATCGGATGGAGCAAATCCAAGATTTATCGACTTGTATGCAGAATTAAACTGTGGGGGACAATCTAGCAGTCACCGTACGGTCCAGCCCAATAGGTCCATTGACATAAACAGAGAGCCGTCAGTGAATCCGAAAGATAAAGATGTATCCCAATCACCACCAATACCAACCCAACTAACACAACAAATGGATGATGAAGAAATGTATATATCGCCCATTGGTTGCCTATTTTGCTAGAAGGGTCAGCACATAGCACTTATCCTTATTCATACCAAAAAAGGACTGCGCCAGACATCATTATGAGAAAGACATCATTGAGCAAACATCATTTCATTCATTTGTGAGTGATATGATTACATCTTCCATTTATTATATATAAAATATGAACAAGATGGGTCTAAAGATAAAATATTAAAGTTTTTATTTTAAATCTTTTAAAAATATTAAATAGATTAATTTTAATATCAATTAAAAAATTTTAAAGAAAATTGATTATCATAAATTAATAAATAATTTTGTATTTTCAAAAGTTCAAAAAATAAATTTTAATAAAAATATTAAATTAAAAAGGATTCATTTTAAAATTTGTTTTAAATCTCTAAACTGCCCGGTCAGCACCTATTTCGCTGACCCTTCTAGCAAAATAGGCAACCAATGGTCCATTGCCACGTGACAAAAAAGGGACACCACATCAGCCACCTAATGCGCCTAGGTGTGCTGCGAATTATTACATGTGACATTTGGACAAATTTAATCATTGACGTGGCAGATTGACAAATTATTTTAAAAAAAGTGGCATTTTGACCAAAGTCTCCTGTACTGTTTAGTGAAAAATTAGAAGTTTGACCAACATAAAAAAAAAAAGAGGTATTGTTGACCACTGGTTTAAAAAAGAGCTATTTCTTACTAAAGTACGATACAAGGTGTGAGAAATGGGGAGGGGAGGAGAGGTATAACGGGAATTTTTGTAATAATGATATTTTAATAATTATAATATATATTTTAGGAAGAAATAGCTCAACAAAATACATGTTTTAGTTATTAATGAGAATATAAAAAGTAATTACAATCAATTTTAATAATTAATCAAACATATTTTTTAATAATACCCGAGAATAAAATTTTCACATTATATTTTCAAAAATGTTTCCGATACTAAAAAAGTTATTTATGAAACAAACGATCCTTATAATAATTATCTAAAAAATTACATTACATCTTGTAATGTAATACTATTTAATTGTATGACAACATTTCACGCTTTCATAATTTTCTTTTTGGGGCTATATTATACTTTTTCATCTAACATAAATATTATCTTAAACTATTTTATATCACTCAAGAAAAATTAATAAATAAAATAGAGGGATAGTTTTATAAAATTCAGCTTATCAAATCAATGAAAAAATAATATTAATATTAGATTAAAAATTAAAATAACATTTATTAAGAATATATGAAAAAGAATAATTAATGTTATGTGTCAAATGAAATATTTATTTTGGAAGGAAGGTAGTAATATTATTTAATTGATTCACAACATTACTCGTTTTCCATGGTATACGTGTTTACTATATTCATTAAAATAACCAAAAATTTGTTGGACTGGCGTGGGCCCAGTTATCGAACGTAGGCAACCGTGAAAGCGAAACCAGTTCCCCTCATGGGACCCACACAGCGACCCAACAGACTCTTTCATTCATTTCACTCTCAAACACACATACCCTCTTTATCTCTCTCGTGTTATTATGCAACACAAGAATTGGAATCTACGATTTTCTCTCTCTTTGTTTCTTTTGTTTCACATTGAAGAAAACACATACACATCCGTGTATTTAATACCACTAATACGTAGTAGAAGAAGCGGGAGATGATTTTGATGTTGATATGCATGTGAGTTGTGTATGACGATGAACAACAACGTGGAACCATGATCCCACACCTTGAACAGTGATGCCACCATTGATTTTTCCACTTATCAGCTTTGGTTCCTTCCTACATTGAATTCCTCGCCTAATCACCTTTCGGATCTTCCTCGGGACCCTGTTTGTTTCTGTCTCACTTTGCCCCCATAACATAATTACCCACGTGGAATTGCCACTCCCCTTTAGCCAAGTTTTCTTCTTTTTCACTTTTGGTTTTGTGTTGGTACTTGGTAAGTTCTTCACAAAATTTTGAGATTCTGTTGGATGTTGCATCTTCCATAACCTTCTTCTTCTTCTTCTTCTGGGTATTTTCTTTATTGTTTGCTTTTTCAAGAAAAAATGAATCTTGGATTGAAATGGAACTTTTTGATCATTGTGTCTGGTTCCTTTGTTTCATAGTTTCATTGAAAATAAAATTGTGGGTTTTGTTGGTCTTGATTTTCCAGGAAGTGGGTGTTTGAATTTTGTTTTATTTTATTTTTTGGTTATGGCATCTTTTTTCTCTGCAGACAAACATGAATAAATTTTGTGATGCCATTCATAAATTTGGGTTCTGTTTCCAATTGTTCACTCATGTTGGGTATTAGTTAATTGGCTACCCCATCGTTTTACACATTAATTGCTTTCTGATGTCATAGTCCAATAAGTATATTAGCCTAAGCCTTTGCTTACTTCTATTGTTCTGTGTTTTGAGTTTGTGTTCTGTTTTGAGTTCAGAGCAGAAGTTATGCATGATATTGACATGTGTGTACGTGCAATTAATTAGCATTAAATTCAGAAGCCACATATTCATAGGTTAATGAATGGTGTAAATGAGTTCATTGTTGTTTTCTGGAGTAAGGGGCGGTGGATATCCATCGTTTTTGTTCACTGAATTAGGACGTGGATGTTTACAATAAAATCAATCACTTCCCTTTCACGTAGCTTTCTGTCACAATTCATTCTTCTGAGTGTCAAAAACAAATTTCTTAATTTCTAGGAACCATTAACTATTTTCGTTTTGTACCAAAAAAAGCAATAGCCCCTTTTACACGACGATTCTTTTCTCCCCTAATAGTATCATTTAATTGTTGAATATCATGGGTTCAATTCATGTCTTCATATTTTCTACACGGACAATGCCTTGACTCTGATATCTTTTTAATATATATGTACGTCTATGACATCAATATGTGAGACATGTTCTTCTGTTTATGCATACATACCATTGTTTGTGTTGTGAATTGTAATTTGATAGCACAGTTGCCTTGCTTTGGATACCATCAAAACTCCTTCAAAATGGGAATTTAATATTTGCACCATGTTGTTTTGGAATTCTTTTCTTTTTTATTTTTTACATATTGATTAACTGATCTAAATGCAAACATTTCCAGATCAAGTGGAATAACTCCTCTGCGAATTCACTGGAGAAACTCCAGAGTGAAATCTTTGCATATATTATGGCATATCATTGATAATTCAATATACAGCGAAGTAATGAGTTGTTGAAAGTTGAAACCCTCTGTTGACATGGGATTTGGTTTAAGCCTTAGAAAGAAAAGCTCAAAGCAGCAAAGTAGGTCAAAGACAGACAAGGAGAGTTCTGATTTGCCTCAACCCAGTCCATGTTCAAAGGATTCACTTAAGCTTAAATCAAAGTCTAATGTTGGTCAAGCAAGCAGTGATTCTTGTCATATAGCAAAGCATGATGTAAAAGGAAGGGTTCAGCTCTCGCATAGTGCAAGTTCAACTCAACCTGATGAACTTGTCAAGTACATGTCTAATTTGCCCGGTTTTCTCAAGCGTTCTGATGGAGGAGAAAGCATTCAAGGGAAGGCTTTAAATGTTGGGGTTCTTGATTGGTCACAGCTTGAAAAATGGAAGAACAAGCAAACACATACAAAGGCAGAAGCTAGCAATTTCACATCATCCAATGGCAGCAAAGAAATATCCTCAAGGGCAGCCACTACAGTGTCTGCCACTTCGGGTGGCCATAATAAAAAGCTTGATGGTAGAAAAGTTTCGAGTTCTTCACAAACCAAGGGACCTTATAAAGAAGGCCTTCCTAGAAGTTCTAAAATGTCTTCTCAGAATGTCAAGCACTATCAACATTCTGAAACTGAAACAAAGACCCTTGGAGATGAGCTCGGGATGTCACCCTCGGAATTTGACAAAACTCAGACAGATACATCACATCGAAGGGTGAAAGTTGATGACTATGATGAAATAACTTCAGTAGTTGAAAGCTCTGCATCCAAGTCCAGGCATCATGGGGTCTCACTAGTTCCGAATGAAAATTCAAGTGGTAGGGATGCTGAAGAAAAGAAGAGAATGAAGGGTTTGCAGCAGCATAGCCTCAAGAAAAAGGAGAGGAGTCTAAAGTCCAGTTCTGATAAGAGATTTCCATCATTAGAATCAAAAAATAAAGGAGTCTCATTTGATTCTCAGAAGAAAATGAGTTCCAGCAGCAGGGAAGCCAAGAAAAAGATGGATCAATGGCAGGATTCAGATATTGATGCTAGGATGCCTAATAATATTGTGTTGCTTCGTCCCCCAAGAGTTCTGCAATTGAAATCTGAAGACTATTTTCACCATTCTCAATCAAGAACTTCATCTGATGAAGATTTTTTGGAATCAAGCCGTAGTTTGTCATATATGTCCATTCCTGAGGAGGTTTACACTAAAGATGTACATTCTAAAATTCCACATCCAAGTGTACTGCCTTCTGTGACTGAGCTTGCTTCTTCTTCAGAAACATTGCAACATAGTATCAATACTGATCTAGATATGGATCGTTCTTCTGTTGTATCTAAGAAACCAGCATGCTCAAATAACATATCTAGTCTCCAATCTGAAGATACTTGCATTGAAAAGGATATGTTAGATATCAAGCTAAAAAATCAGTGTGCTTTCAGTAATGTGCTGGAATCACTGGACCATGAAACTGCTGAGCTGACACCTCAGAATCCCTCATCTAGTCGTCGGCTTAGCTTAAGCTTAAGTTGGATTGGAAGAAGTTTTAGTTTCAAGGAAGGTTCTATTTCAAAACTTAGCTCCACGTATGTTGCTGCAAAGTCTGGCCCAGTGACACCTGAATCTTATGCTTATTTGTATAATCATAGAAAAGATAAGGTAAAAGGTCATAACAGAACTATGTCCAGCCCCTTCCTGAGGTTATTAGACCCCATATTGAAGCGTAAGGCATCAAACATACAGTTTTCAGATGAAAAAAGTGTGACATCAAAAGGAAGCATAGATTCGATCAGCTTGAGGACAATCAATCTGCCTGATGAAAAGAGCAAGGAATCATCAATCCAAGCCCTTTTACAGTTAACAATAAGAAATGGAGTACCTTTGTTTAAATTTGTGCTCAACAGTGAAAGAAAGGTTCTTGCTGCGACCATGAAGAGCTTAGCATTGCCGGAGAAGGATGTAGACTGCTATTTCACATTCTACCTTGTTAATGAAATTAAGAAAAAGAGTGGCAAATGGATGAATCATTGGAGTAAAGAAAAAAATTGTGGATATGTCTACAATATTGTTGGTCAGATGAAAGTTTCTAGCTTTAAAACCACTGAATCAAGCAACGAGAACTCCAAGAGAGAGAGTGTGGTGAAAGAATATGTGCTAATGGGAGTTGAAGTTGACCAGCTAGATCAAGAACCACCAGAATTCTTCATGAGCAAGGAGCTTGCAGCTGTTGTTATTGAGATCCCTTGTGAAAACGTAAATCATGAAGGACTATTATATAGTCATAATTTACTGAGAAAGAGATGCTTAAAGTGCTTGGCAGATGAAAAATGCTTTTGCAGCTCACAAGAAAATGAAATCTATGGCAACATTACAGTTATACTTCCTGGTGGTGTACATAGTTCATCAAACACAGGACAACCTTCACCATTAATCCATAGATGGAAGTTGGGGGGAACATGTGATTGTGGAGGTTGGGATGTTGGTTGCAAATTGCTTGTTCTCTCTAACCAAAACCTTAGTTCAAATATTCCAAGGAGTTCAAAATCTTACCTTGAGAGATTTCATCTTTTTGTTCAGGTATGCTTTTCCTTTTCTCCCTGAAGCCATGGGTATATACGATTATAAATATAATGGATAGCAAGTTAATATCATCTATGACATAACTTCAGGAAGGAGCTGATCAAAACACACCCTTATTCACGTTGGTTCCATTGAAGGATGGATTCTACTCAGTCGAATTCAGTTCGGAAATCAATCATTTACAAGCATTCTTCATGTCTGTGGCGGTTTTAAGCAGCCATAACTTGCCAAGTTCCTTGGAAATGAATAACATGCAAGAAGCAATCAATAAAGAATTCAATCCCAAGAACAACAATGAACTTCAGGGGAAAGCACCTTTATATTATAATCCAATTCCTCCATACTCCCCTGCTGACAGAGTTTAGTATCAGAAAGGGAAGGCTTTTTCACCATCAATCCATCATAGATATCTGTTATATATTACAATGAAGCTAAGGAGTTTCAAGTTATTGCACTGCCAAATAATTCTCCATTTACTTCCTTTATTGTTTGATACTATAGCAATACCACATTCCTTCCCACCAGAATACCTGTTGTTTCAGAAAATGGTATTCTCACTGTATTTTTTGTATTCACTGTACAAAAGCACCACTGCACCAATACTATCCTCTTACAAAATACAACATAAGACTAGTATCCATTGTACCTCTTGAGCACTGTGAAAGTGAAGAGCTGAAACTGTGATTTGATCAACAATAGTATACGGCCGTGCCTCCAGAAGTCCTTTTAACTGTTCTATACAGTGGAGATTATTAATGATGTGTAAATCAGTTAAGCATTATTCCATGACTAAGTTTTGACATCATTTCAATATCTCCTATTGGAGATGTTTACTTTCCAGTTTGTCCTCTAGCATTATAATAATATTTTTGTATATATGGTTTAATGTTTCATGGCGATGATTCTTATTCAATTTTGAAAACCAAATATTATTATTCGATATTAATTGGAATAGAGAATACTTGGTTGTTCTAGTAGTTCTAAAAGAAAAGACAAATTATTTCCAGGCAAGAGGAAATCAATTTTTCCTAGTGTCTAACTATTATTATTACGTCTAGATAACAATAGTTTATTCCATTACATGTTACTCATGAACCAATTGTCCCAAATGCTTAGTTGGGTGAAAATACATAAATGGTTTTATGTTTGTATCAGGTTCATTTATACATCTGCATAGAAGAATTAACAAGTTCTTGTTTATTTAGTTATGCTGAGAATCTGAGGTTTATAGGTATAGAATTATGTATTGATTTTCTATCAATCAAATTTTCAGCTCGAACAAAATGGTCCTGTATTTCCTCTAGCATGAACCTATAGTGTTTTCTAGTTTAATTTCAATCGGAAATTCTTTCGTACCTCATTCCTTTTTGCTCACAGGCCTTGCATATCTTCAACTCCAAGCTTACAATTCCTGAATAAAACATAAAACTGGCCGTGTATCCCAAACACTGTTGTCTTGCCATAATTCTGAAGATTTTTTAGAGTGTCCCTTGTTTCTGCTTCTTTTGCATAGTTCTCTTAAGTATGGAAATTTGTGGCCCCTCTTCCAAACCCTGTTCATCCAAATCAGTGTTCTCACTACTCAAGAAGTCAAGATGAAACAGAAAATATAGCTGAATAACGAGTGTTGATACGGATAGATTCTGTTATAGAATTTGTTATAATAATTTTGTTATAGGATCTATTATATCAATCATATCTTTCTGTTATAGATATAGAATATGTTAGTTGAATTTGTTATTTTTTAGCAGAATTTCTACTAGTGTAAACTCTATATAAGGTTTTTTTGTTGCCTACATTCAATAATAAGAAAATACACAAAATCATGAAATATCATAATATGGTATTAGAGCACATATAGGAGCTCTGGTTCTTCCTCTCAACAACAATACATTTTCTCTCTTATCTAGATTATCAACAATGACGAACCAGAGCTCTACCACACTTTCAGAATACATCACGAATCCAATGTTAATGTATATTAATGTAATTTATTGTTTGTTTTAATAGGTTTATAGTTGTATTAATGTATATCTTAGCTGTTAGGAAATCTCCTATAATCTCTCTCCCCTGTATATCTCCTGTAATGGGAAATCTCCTATAATCCCTCCCTTCCTTGTATAACTCCAGTAATCTCTCATCTCCTTGAAAGACACATGTCTTACTGTCTATTTAAGAAAGAAAGGCCATAGAAGGCAGATAAGTTTTTCCAAAATAAAAAGCTCTTGTCATATTGTAATATGTTTTCTAGTCTCTTGATATTTTGACATGGTATCAGAGCTACAACTCTGAACCGTGGTCAACTCTTGAAAGACACATGTCTTGCTGTCTATTTAAGAAAGAAAGGCCATAAAAGGCAGATAAGTTTTTCCAAAATAAAAAGCTCTTGTCATATTGTAATATGTTTTCTAGTCTCTTGATATTTTGACATGGTATCAGAGCTACAACTCTGAACCGTGGTCAACTCTTGTGTTCTGGTCCATAGAAAACGTTAGTCTTGTCTTGTGATCTTGTGGGTGTCTTCGTGATTTGCAATCAGGTTTTGTTTCAAGTCTGTACCCTCTGTGTTTGTGATCTTGTGTTCTGTTTCAACTCTGTTTGTGCATTTTCCTAGGTTTTTGGTTTTGTTCTTGTGTTCTATCATTACTTCAATTGTTGTTCCTTATTACTCCATCATGTCTTATGATAAGTCTGATTCCTTTCTTGTTCGGTTTAATGGAAAAAATTATTCTTCTTGGGAGTTTCAATTCAAATTATTTGTCAAAGGGAAAGAATTATGGGGTCATATTGATGGAAAAAAAACCAGCACCTACAAGTCCAGAGGATTTGGCAAAATGGGAAATCAAAGATGCCCAAATCATGACCTGGATACTTAGCTCAGTTGAGGCTCACTTTATTCTTAATTTGAGGCCTTATAAAACTGCTAAGGAAATGTGGGATTATTTGAAAAAGGTTTATAATCAAGAAAACACAGCCAAGAGGTTTCAATTGGAGTATGAGATGGCTAATTTCACACAAGGGAGTCTTTCAATTGAGGAATATTTTTCTGGTTTTCAAAATCTTTGGACTGAATATTCAAACATTATTTATGCTAATATCTCTGATGAAGCTCTCTCTGCTGTCCAAAAAGTTCATGAGACCAGCAAGAGAGACCAATTTTTTATGAAGCTGCTATCTGACTTTGAAGCCACTCATTCTAATTTGATGAACTGCGACCCAGTACCAGCTTTGGATGCTTGCTTGAGTGAACTTCTTCGAGAGGAACAATGCATAGCAAACGAAGCAGCCATGGAACACAAAACCAATACTAGTGCTCCTGTTAATGTGGCCTATGCAGCACAAGGAAGGAATAAGAGCAGAGATATGCGTTCTGTCTAATGCTATAGTTGTAAAGAATTTGGTCATATTGCAAAGGATTGCCCACAAAAATTCTGTAACTGCAAGCAGCGAGGGCATATCATCACAGCTTGTCCGATTCGACCTGAAAGGAAGCAAGGAACCGCTTATCATGCCTCTGTTGGTGCCTCTAGTTCTACTACATTTCATGTTCCAACTTCTGTTGCAAACACACTTACTCCTGAAATGGTACAACAGATGATTCTTTCTGCATTTTCTGCCTTTGGGCTCTCAGGTAATCCTAATTTTTCTTCTAAAACTTGGTACCTTGATTCTAGAGCTTCTAACCATATGATCAATTCTTTTGTGTCTCTTTCCAATGTGCAAAATTATAATGGAAATCAGAAAATTCACACAGCTAATGGCAACCCTTTGCCTATTAGTGCTATTGGTGATATTTCACCTTCCTTGACTAATGTATTTGTGTCTCCCAGTCTTTCCACAAATCTTATTTCTGTTGGCCAATTGGTTGATCATGATTATAATGTTCAATTTTCTCGTTCTGGTTGTTCTGTGCAGGATCAAGTGTCCGGGAAGATAATCCCGAAGGGACCTAACGTGGGACGACTCTTTCTGCTACACTTACCTTCCACAGTTTGTCCTACCTTTCCTTTACTTTCTCTAGTTTGTATTGATGATAGACAAATAAATAAAATGTGGCATAATCGTTTAGGGCACCCAAATTCTCATGTACTTAGTACCTTGTTAAATCTTGTTCATTGTGCAATAAAGATTTTTCTGTTCCTTTTGATTGTACTACTTGCAAATTTGGCAAAAGTAAAGTTTTACCCTTTCCAAATAATGCATCTCGTGCAACCCATTGTTTTGAAATTATTCATAGTGATGTTTGGGGGATTTCACCTGTTGTTTCTCATGCAGGTTATAAGTATTTTGTTACTTTCATAGATGACTACAGTCGATTTACTTGGGTATACTTTCTTCGGTCTAAGGCAGAAGTTTTCTCTGTTTTTCAATGTTTTATCGCACTTCTTGAGACTCAATTCTCTGCCCACATAAAAATCTTAAGATCTGATTCTGGAGGAGAATATATGTCTAATGAATTTCAAAGTTTTCTTCAAATTCAAGGGATCATATCTCAACGTTCTTGTCCATCCTCACCACAACAAAATGGTGTTGCCGAAAGAAAGAATCGTCACCTTCTCGATGTAGTAAGAACACTTTTGCTTGGGTCATCTGTTCCTCCTCATTTTTGGTGTGAAGCACTTGCTACTGCTGTACATTTAATAAATCAGTTGCCTTCTCCTACATTACAAAATGATTCTCCTTTTTTAAAGTTGTTTGGGCATTCTCCTTCATACTCTGATCTTCGTACTTTTGGTTGTGTTTGTTTTGTGCATCTTCCTACTCATGAACGTAACAAATTTACTGCCCAATCTGTTAAGTGTGCTTTTCTAGGATATGCTATTACTCAAAAAGGGTATGTTTGTTATGATCCAAAGTCTCGTATTAGAATTTCCAGGAATGTGGTTTTCTTTGAAAATCAATATTTCTTTCCATCGCTTATTGAACAACAATCTACTTCTTTATCCCTTATGGCACATTTTTTAGATTCTTCAACAATTGTGGAACGGTTCAAGCCTGGTTTTGTGTATGTATGAAAGACGTCGTCACAATGATCCTGGTCCTCTTCATGATTTTGCCCCGACACTCAATCCTGTCATTCCTATCATACCTCTTCGCCGGTCCACTCGACCGGCTAAACCCCCTGATTGGTATGGTTTTTATACACCTGTATCTCTATCAGCTACCTTGTCTTCTATTTGCATTCCCTCTTGTTACACACAGGCTATGGAACATGAATGTTGGAAACAAGCAATGCAGGAAGAACTACAAGCACTTCAAGAGAATCACACTTGGGACATTGTTTCTTGTCCTCCCACGGTCAAACCGATTAGAAGTATATGGGTTTTCTCTATAAAGCTTCATTCTGATAGCTCTTTGGACCGTTACAAAGCTCGATTAGTAGCCCTTGGTAATAAACAGGAATATAGGGTTGATTATGAGGAGACATTTGCTCCTGTTGCCAAGATGACTACAGTTCGAACTATCCTAGCCATTCCTGCTTCTAAATCTTGGCCGCTGCATCAAATGGATGTGAAGAATGCTTTTCTTCAAGGTGATCTCAAAGAAAAAATCTACATGAAGCTTCCCTCTGGTATGACTACTTCCTCTCCTAATGATGTTTGCAAACTCCAACGTTCTCTGTATGGGCTTAAACAGGCTCCTCGAGCTTGGTTTGAGAAGTTTCGTACTTTTGGCTTCTTAATTTCTCCTTCACACAAAGTCAATACAATTATTCTCTCTTCTTCCACAAGTCTCCCATGGGTATAGTTCTCATCTTGGTGTATGTGGATGATCTAATCATTACCGGAACTGATAATGGGTTCATTACTAAGCTTCAAGTTGTGCTACATGCAACATTCCGCATGAAAGATCTTGGATAACTCACATATTTTTTAGGATTGGAGGAACATCATCGATCCAACGGCATATTTATAAACCAGCATAAGTACATTCAAGATTTGATCACTTTGGCTTGTTTAGAAGGAACTACTTTAGTTGATACTCCTATGGAAGTAAATGTCAAATACAGGCAAGATGATGGGGATCTTTTGGCTGATCCAACTTTCTATTGGCGTTTGGTAGAAAGTCTTATCTACCTAACGACAACTCGACCCGACATTTCATATGTCGTTCACCAAGTCAGCCAGTTTATGTCCTCTCCTCGGCATCTTCATTTTGCTGTTGTTCGTCACATTATCCGCTATCTTATAGGGTCCCCTACACGTGGGTTATTCTTTCCTCGCGACTCACCTTTACAACTTATGGCATATAGCGATGTGGATTGGGCAGGGTGTTAACATACACGTCGGTCTACTACAGGTTGGTGTATGTTTCTCGGAGGTGCCCTCATTTCTTGGAAATGTAAGAAGCAGGATCATGTTTCTAAATCTTCTACTGAGGCTGAATATCGTTCCATGTCTTCTGCTTGTTCTAAAATTGTGTGGTTACTCAGTCTTTTAGAGGAGCTTGGATTTTCACAGCCCTTCTTCATGCTGATAATACAAGTGCTATTCAGATTGTTGCAAATCCCGTGTTTCACGAACGTACCAAGCATATTGAGGTTGATTGTCATTATATCAGGGAAGCCTTGACCAGTAAAGTCATCTCTCTTCCTTACATCTCCACAAATCTTCAAGTGGCTGATATCTTTACCAAAGCTATGACTAGACAACGCCATTAGTTTCTTGTTGGCAAATTGTTGCTGGTTGACTTACCAACATCAATTTGAGGGGGGATGTTAATGTATATTAATGTAATTTATTGTCTGTTTTAATAGGTTTATAGCTGTATTAATTTATATCCTAGCTATTAGGAAATCTCCTATAATCTCTCCCCTGTATATCTCCTGTAATGGGAAATATCCTGTAATCCCTCCCTTCCTTGTATAACTCCAGTAATCTCTCATCTCCTTGAAAGGCACATGTCTTGCTGTTTATTTAAGAAAGAAAGGCCACAGAAGGCAGATAAGTTTTTCCAAAATAAAAAGCTCTTGTCATATTGTAATATGTTTTCTGGTCTCTTGATATTTTGACATCCAATGCATTCTCCACGCAAATGACTGATTCTTGTTTCTCCACCACTGAATCCTAAGAACTATCATAGTTGGGCACGTTCAATGAAGAAAGCACTTAAATCCAAAAACAAATTATGCTTCGTAGATGGAAGCAAAAGCATTCCAGACAAATCTGATCCATTGTTTGAAGCTTGGGACAGATGCAATACCATGGTTACTGAATGGATCCACAAATCTATTTCAGAAAATATCTCAAAATCCATCACATCAATGGAGATAGCTACATATGTGTGGAAAGACTTGAAGGATAGATTCTCACAGGCTGATATTTTTAGAATCTCAGATCTACGAGAGGAGATCTCGCATCTGCAACAGTGAGAAAGGTGCGTTTCAGATTATTATACTTAATTGAAAACCTTGTGGAATGATCTAGAAAGCTTACAAACCATGCCAGCGACTTGCACTTGTGATGCAGCAAGTTTAATTCGTTCTATGAGAGAACGTGATTATGTAATCAGATTCTTAAAAGGTCTAGATGATTCGTATGACCAAGCAGGATCTCAAATAATGCTGATGGAGCCTCTTCCAAGCATAAACAAGGCATTCTCCATGATAACGCAGCAGGAGCGCGGTTTCCAAACTCCTTGGGAATCGGTTTCCGAAACAAAAGCTTTCGTAGTTCCCTAGGATAATCAATTTGCAAGAGGTGGATCTTCAATAAACAGAGGAAGGGAACACAACAACAATAATCAAGGACGGGGACGTGGTTCTAACACTGTAAAAGCCTGTACACATTGCAAGATGACTAATCATACGATTGAAACATGTTATTTCAAGCACAACTTTCCACTAGGTTATAAGTCAAAGAATTCTTCAGCAGTAAATGTGTCCACTAATGAAAAACCTTCAGAAGAAATAAGTCCTAGCGTATCAATATCACAAGAACAATACAAGATTTTGTTTGATCTGTTCCAGCAAAATAAATTGCAGCAAAAATCATACACTACCAATCTTGTTAAGTCTTTCACATCAGGCAACGAGGTGACAACTAATCTCTCTACTCAATGGGTGTCAGACACAGGAGCTACGGATCACATTTGTAACAACATTGCATATTTTGTCAACACTAAACCTATCTCTATGGAACAACTCATTATTCTGGAACAGTAAACCTTGGGAGATCTGTTATTTTACATAATGTAGTATATGTGCCAGCTTTCCGTGTAAACTTGATATCTGTGCCAAAACTAACCAAAAACCTGGATTGCTTGGCTATTTTTAACAAATCTTCTAGTTTGACTCAACAAATCCAGAACCAAAAGGTGATTGGTACAGCTGATCAGCAGGGTGGATTATATGTATTCAATCTTGATTTACAACATACACAAGCCAATCAATGCCACACATCACCTGAGCCTCCCACATTATGGCACATGCGGCTAGGCCATATTTCTCGGACCAACTTGCAGACTATGTCCTCTCTTTTTCCTTTTATTCCAAATAAACATGTTACTCCCTGTGATGTATGCCATTATTCTAAGCAAAAACATTTACCATTCCCATCCAATAATACAAAAACAACTGCTATTTTTGAATTGTTACATGGAGACATTTGGGGACCATACTCGACTATGTCTATTCATGGACACAAGTATTTTCTAACTTTGATTGATGATTTTTCTCATTTCACTTGGGTGATTTTGATGCATAATAAGAGTGAAACCCGAACACATATAGAACACTTTGTTGCATTTGTTGTACACAAGTGAAAACCTTTAGATCTGATAATGGGAAAAAATTTCTCATGCCTAATCTTTTCCTTGCCAAAGGTATTGCCCATCAAACCTCATGTGTTGAGACACCTCAACAGAACGACTTGGTAGAAAGGAAACACCAGCATCTTCTCAATGTTGTTTGTGCTCTTTTCTATCAAACTCGTCTCCCCCTCAACCATTGGTGCTCTACTCTGTCACCTATGCTGCTCATATTATTAATCGACTATCCACACCAACCATTGCCAATAACATGCCCTATGAGCTCCTTTTTTGTCAATCTCCATCGTTGCCTGATCTCAAAGTATTTGGTTCATTGTGTTATGCTTCCACATTATCCTCACATCGCACAAAATTTTCTCTAAACAAGGCATTAAAGGTTATCTCATTATGGACTTAACAACCTGTGAAATTATTGTGTCCCGTCATGTTAATTTTTACGAGGGTCATTTCCCTTATATCACGCCACCTACTGGTAACACAACACCTGATCCAAGCCTAACTCAAGTTCTATATGACTCCTTTCAAATTAACCATACTCTTCATCAATTATCACTGTAATCTCTCCACTACTAGCAGCATACCATCTCCTTCAGGTACCACTCCTTATCCACTTTTTTCTGTTTTAAGTTACTCTTCTTGTTCTCCAAGTTTTCATAGGTTTTGCCTCAACTCATCTACCATGGTTGAACTAAGAACTTACTCTCAAGCTGCTTCCAGCTCTGACTGGCAGCAAGCTATGCAGTATTGGGTACCGAGCAATCACATAACAATCAAGAAGAGAGAAAAGGGAAGATGAAAACAACACACAGAGTTTACCCTAGTTCACCCAATGTGGGCTACATTTAGATTTTCACTATATTCCGTCACACACTCGTACAATTGCACTCAGATTACAAGGAAATACATGCATATCTACTTACGGCACAGTATGAGCCATACCCAACATGTAGGCATAAATCTCTGCTTTAGAAGAAAATGGTACGTGGTCTTTGATTGATCTACCTCCTGGAAAGAAACCCATCGGTTGCAAATGGGTTTATAAAATTAAATGCAATGCAGATGGCTCAATTGAATGCTTTAAGGCATGTCTTCTTGCTAAAGGATATACACAAGTCGAAGGGGTTGATTATTTTGAGACCTTCTCCCCAATTGTGAAGCTTATTACGGTTCGCATGCTTCTTTCTTTTGCTTCGGCCAATGGTTGGTTCTTGCACCAACTTGATGCCAACAATGCCTTCCTCCATGGAGATTTGCATGAGGAGGTTTATATGACTTTGCCTCAAGGATTTGCTAACTCTGATCCTTCCGAGGTTTTTCGTCTTCGTAAGTCCTTGTATGGCTTAAAACAAGCCAGTCACCAGTGGCACTCGAAGCTTTCTACTGCTCTGGTGCTACTTGGTTATGTGCAATCCTAGGAAGACCACTCTCTGTGTATTAAAGACAACAACTTTGATGACAGCTCTCCTAGTGTACATCGATGGCATCGTTCTTGCAGGGACTGACATGGTTGAAATTGATCGCGTCAAGTCCCACTTGCATGCACAGTTCCTCATCAAAGATCTTGGTACCTTACAATTTTGTCTCGACCTTGAGATTGCCCGCAACGCCTCTGGCATCATTTTGAATCAACACAAGTATGCCCTCGAGCTTCTTTCTGATAGCGGCTTATTGGGTGCCAAGCCTGCCTCAACACCTCTTGATCCCGCTTTGAAGCTTTCTCTGATTCAAGGTACTGCCTATTCTGACCCCCCTGGTTTCCATCGTTTGGTGGGTCGCTTTTTATATCTTACAACCACACGGCCCGACATTTCTTTTGTTGTGCAACAATTAAGTCAGTTCGTTGCTTCTCCTATGGATTGTCATTTTCAAGCTGCCACACGTGTTTTGCAGTACCTCAAAGGTTCTCCTTCTCACGGCTTGTTCTTCTCCGCCAACAGTCCTACAACTCTCTCGGCATTTACAGATTCTGACTGGGCTTGCTGCCTAGATGCTCGCCGTTTCATCATCGGGTATTGTGTCTTCATGGGCTCCTCATTGGTTTGTTGGCGCTTGAAGAAATAGACGACTGTCTCCCGTTCCTCTTCGGAGGCGGAATATCGGGCTCTTATTGCCTTCACTGTTGAATTACAATGGTTACATTTCCTTCTGATTGATCTTCATCATGCTCCGACTGCCCCCATCAATGTTTATTGTGACAATCAAGCTTCCATTTATTTGGCCCATAACCCTACGTTCCATGAACGTAGTAAGCATATCGAGATCGACTGCCATGTCGTTCGCAAGAAACTTACCACCAGTTTGTTGCATCTGCTTCCGGTTCCTTCCTCGACTCAATTTGCTGACATCTTCACTAAGGCCCTGCTACCTTCGTCATTTCATTCTATAATCTCCAAACTGAACATGCACTCCATCCATTGTCCACTTTGAGGGAGAGGGGTGATATGGATAGATTCTGTTACAGAATCTGTTATAATAATTCTGTTATAGGTTCTGTTATAACAATCATATCTTTCTATTATAGATATAGAAATAGATATAGAATCTTTAGTTGAGTTTGTTATTTTGTTAGCATAATTTCTATTCTTGTAAACTCTATACAAGGCTTTTTTGTTGTCTACATTCAGTATGAAGAAAATACACAAAAGCATGAAATCTCATAATAAGTGTCCTTGAAGTTTGGTTTTGTGGATGATGAGGGTAAAGAAAATAATAAAAGCAATATCCATAATTCACGATGAGAAAGACAGAAATTACCCAACAATTGACAATTCCAAATTTCACTGACAGAATACTAATTATTATGCGAAAAGTAAGTCCAAAGATGAATTAAATGGTTTAAGGAAAACACTGAATAATCCCATTTGCAAATTGAGATATTAACCAGACACTGATGGAGGTTCTTACAAGCTATTGATGAACAAACCTGGTAAGAAATTAAAATCTTTGATAGGAAGAGAAAGTCCCTTAATAAAATATTTAAAACCAGTGGCTATGTACGAAGGAAACAATTTTTTTTTAATATATATGCGTTATAATGTTACTATTACTAATATATTTATATACACAAGATAGGCGATTTGCAGCTTGTGGCTCTGAATAAAGAAAATGTTTATTTGAATCACAAAAAAGTCACTCTTTTGAACAGAATTCCTCCTAAACGCGAAAACTTATGTAATTTTTATTCAACAGACAATGAAACGATGAAGCACATAGAAAATTTTCCAGTTTTTTAGATTTTAATACCGGGAAAAAATTCAAATGAAAATAACAATATTTTAATCAATTGGGATTATGAAATACCACATTTAACAAAGAGAATTGCTCAGGGCTTTTGTTGTGTATAGAAAACATCTCACTAATCCACATAAGTGTTGTGACAGAACTTTAAGCAATGCCACAGAACTATATATATATATATATATTGAATTTTTGGCAGAGATAGTTCTGCTTGAATATTACACTTTCAACTCTTACTCTTGTTTTTCCTTGCATCTATTCTATTATATTTCATGTGTAAACATTAATGTCTTGGTAATATTGCTTTCTCAGCCTGTTAAGTTCATTCATCTCTTGATCATGGGTTTCTGGATAATGAGCCACCAATAATCTATTCCTTTACAAGTTTTAGAATAGTTAAAACTTTAGGAGTAAATTACTAATGCAGGTGTATAGGGGAAAAACAAACATCAAACAAGATTATTATGCCAGTAGCAATACCTTCACAGCTCCAAGAAATAATAATGTAAATGTAACCAACATTATTCTAATGCATAAGATTGCCGTCTAACATTCATTTCATGCATGCTTAAGCAAGAAGCAAGCTGAAAACCGAAAAGCCCGTTGCAGTGCAAAATTGTAGAGAAAATGATAAACCCAAATGCAGTGGTTAACATTCATTATAAAAGAAGATCTAGATTTTTGTTATAGGAAAAGGTATTATTGATTGGGATAGGAAAGAAAAATTTATATAGTTGATACGTTCGATTTTGTGATCCCCTATTAGACAACATAGATTGACGTACTAATTTGAACTAATAACGTGAGAGAGATGTGTTGGAAAATTTGATTTCAATCTATAACCTGAGAAACAACGTGGGTGAAGGGTGATTAAGCAGCAATTTTATTGAAAGGACACAAGGTTAAAGTTAAAATAACATTTTCGTTCCTAAACGAATAAAGAAATTACAGATTCTATAAGAAAATCTGCACTGTTTAAAAACTTGAACACCAAAATGCCAAACTTAAGCTTGAATGGCTAGGAAAATCCACAAAGAGCATAAATAAATGTCATTAATTAGTTTACTCATATACTCCACCAAGAAAGGAAAGTTTGGGGTGGTTTTTATGTTTCAGTTTCAAAAAATTTAAAAATAACAATCAATTTTTAATTTTAGTTTAAAAAATTTTCAAATCAATTTTGAACATATGATTAGTTTCAAAATAATCTTATTTTGAAAATTTTATACTATAATAAAATTAGTTTATGAGTATTTTTTGTGTGAGAGTAATAACAATGGTGATAGTGGTGTTAGCAACAACAACGGTAGAGATATCAATGACGATTGCGATGGCAGTGGAGGTAAAGGTGGCGGCAACATTGATAACAATGTCGATGGTTTCGATAGCAATGGTGGTGCTGGTAGTGGTGCTGGTGGTTGGAGACAATGGTGGCAGTGGAGCTTGGTGATAGTGGTGGTGGTGGCAATGACATTGGTGGTGGTAGTGGTGACAGCCAGTGGTGGTGGTGGCCAGTGACGGATCTAGGACCCTGGATCAGTGGGGACAATTTATTTAAAAAAGATAAAAATTGATAATTATCATTATCATACACATGAAGATAAAGACGTAAATATTAAAATAATAAAATTTTAATATATATAATCAAATAAATTACATAACTTATAATTGGTCTCTACGTGATTTCATGTTTTGAAATCGTTGAATGATCAGCTCATTGTCAATGTTATTGAACACGTCTTTCTCAATATAAGTCACTAGGCAATCATTCATCCATACATCTCCCATTCGATTACGCAACCTATTTTTGTCAATTTTCATAGCATAAAAGGCTGTTTCCACTGTTGCTGTGGCAACAGGCAAAATTAATGCTAACTTTAGAAGACGATAAACTAATAGATAAACAATATGTCTTCTAGTTTGAACCAACTTATCTGAAAGATCATTGATTCCTTTCAAAGATGCAAATTCAACATTACCATGCATATCAATGATGTAAGTCTCAAGTTGACTATCCAAGCATCACTAAATGAGTTGAAGAAAATTCACATTGATAAAACTTCGCAAATTCAATTATTAGTCTTTCCTTATCAAAAGTAGAGAACAAATTGGTTGGATTCAAACAAGCCATACAAAGGAGCAATTGAGTATTTGTCTCAGTAAAACGATCATTAAGTTCTTGAAGCTGCATGTCCACAATAGTATAAAATAATTCAACACGATAGTGATGCTCTATTGTGATAGTTTGAGCTTTACCTCCACGTCGTGATCTCCCCTAAGAAAAAAATATATCTTCCATATTAGGAATGTTAATGGCATGCATATTGCAAAATAAAATTACTTCTTGTAATAAAGAGTCTCATCCATTATCCCTCATAGTTTGTAATTGTTGCTTTGTGATGTTAACCAAGTTCATAGCATTAATGATATCTTGATCTTTCCTTTGCAATGCCTGTGACAATTCATTTGAAATACCCAAGACAGTTTTCATCAAATGCAATGCAAATGCAAAATCAAACTCCTCTAATAAATGTAGAAGATCATTGGCTTCAGCTCTTTGATCTGCACTTGATCCATCATCTTTTATAATTTCAAGAACATCAATTATAGCAGAATACATCAATATCAAATTGATCAAAGTTGCATAATGTGAACCCCAACGAGTATCAACAGGTCGTTTAAGACTAGTTTCTTGATTCAAACCTTGACCGCTAGAAATTTCTCCTTTTCCTAATGCCTCTCTAACCTTGTCTATTTGTTTTTCACGAAGCATGTCATGTCGTTTGCAAGATCCCCCAACAACATTTAACAAAGTGGACATTAAATTAAAAAGAGGGGCAACTTGAATGTGACTTTTAGCAATAGGACTAATGTAAGTTGTAATTGATGAGCAAAACAATGTATATAAAATGCAGATGGATTCTCCTTTAAATTCGAACTTTTGAGACCACTAAATTCCCCTTTCATGTTGCTAGCACCATCATAACCCTGTCCACGAATTCTTGATATACTAAGTCCATATTTACCAAACAATTCATCAATTGTCATTTTCAAGGATAAAGCTGTAGTATCTTTGACATGAACCATACCAAGAAAGCACTCAACAATGCTTCCATTTTTGTTAACATAATGCAAAGCAATAGCCATTTGCTCCTTATTTGATACGCCACAGGCTTCATCAACAATAATAGCAAATAATTCATCTCCAAGATCAGTAATCATAGCATTAGTGGTTTCCAATGCAGCAGCATTAACAATGTTCTTTTGGATTTGTGGAGAAATTAATTGATGATTTTTAGGTGCATTTTCTAACACAACATGATTTATTGATTCATTGTGATCAGAAAGAAATCTAAGAAGTTCAAGAAAATTACCTTGGTTAGCAGAATTGATTGATTCATCATGACCACAAAATGCTAATCCTTGCTTTAATAGAAAGCGAATGCAATCAATTGATGTTGTTAAACGCCTTCGATATAAGTCACGAACTTGTTTAAATTGCTTTGATATTACAACTTCAATATGTTGATTTTGATTCATCAAATCTTGACACTTCTTCCAAGCAATGTTATGAGCACTATTAAGACCTCCAACATGAGATGAGAGTCTCTCTTTCTTGTTCCAATTGGTAAATCCCTCTGTCACAAATGTATCATCACCCGATTGCTTCCCAAAATCAGGCCTAAAAAGATAACAACATAAACAAAATGCAACATCTTATTCCATGCTATACTCTAACCAGTTGCCAAATTCATTAAACCAAAAGGGACAAAATCTTCTTAAAGAATTTCCAATTTTTCTTTGAGAAAAATTATGTTGAGTAGGTTGACATAGTCCTCTTTGTAAATATGTCCTTCGTATCTTATCTCGATCATTAGGATAATAAGTTGAAATTTTAATTCGCTTTCCTAGATCTGATGGCAAGTCATCTATATTAATTTCAATTTGTTGTTGCCAAAGACTTGATTCACAAGATTTTGATGAAGGTTGTTGCTCATTTGATAGCAATTTTCTCTTCAAAAACATTTTAATGATCTATTCAAGATTTTTAAAAAATAATAATCATGATCAGAGAGAATAAAATATAAAAAGAATAATAATAGTAAGATTAACAATTTGTAATTTGAAATATTTATAATAGCAAAAAAAAAAAAAATGGAACCCCCACCTTTTCACGCACCTTAATGAGTGAAAGAGAGGAGAGGGTTGCGTTTTGTGGGTGGAGAAGGGAGAGAACAGGGAGTGGAAGAGTGAAGGTTTCGTTACTGTTGGAGACTGGAGAACAAAGAGTAGAGAAGGGAATGCGTGAGGTTTGGCAGTTTGGGAAGCTTCTGGAATGGATAAAGCTTGCCCCTTGAACGTGTGTGGGTTTTTAAAAATATGGGAACAATTTTGTTTGATTAAGTATTGCTTGGTTATTGCTTGATTTACGGAGTAAATCTGGATAATGGACAAGGCAAGGGTTGGACGGTTATTTTTGGAACAATTTTGCTTGATTTACAAAAATATTGCTTGGTTGTTACTAAAATGTGAAATTCAATTAATTCTCTTTTATCAATTTCAAATCTTCACCAGATTATTCGCCCTTTCAAATTTTAATTCTCTCATAAATTAGTTGCATATATTTTATTTATATTGTTACGTATTTCGTTTTATTTATTTTAATTTATATTTATGAAAATTGAAAAATGTTAATTTTTATTAAAAAATATAAATATGTAGATTTTTTTGAGTTTCTTGTAATTTCTTGCATTGGAACAAAATATTGAGTGGGTTTCTTAGGAGTGACATGACATTGTGGGTTCAAATATACAAAATTAGGAGGGACAAAATATAAAAATATTAGATAATTATATATAATTTTTTAAAATGAGGAGGTGCATGTGCACACCCTCATTTATATATAGATCTGTCGGTGGTGGTGGTAACGTTGGTGGTGGTGGTGACAAAGGTGGTATTGGTGGTGGTGGTGGTGGTGGCGGTGACCATGGTAATGACATTGGTGGCAGTGATGGTAGTAGCAATGTTGATGATGTCAATAGTGATGGTAGTGACGGTGACGGTGGTGGGTAGCGGTGTTGGTATCGACAACCAGTAGTAATGGCGATTGCGATGACGTTGGTGGTGGTTGTGGTGGCTGTGACAAAGATGGTATTAGTAGTGACGGAGGTGGTATTAGTGGTGTTGGTGGTAGTATGGTGGTGACACTAATAGTGACTGTGACAAATGTGGTATTTATGGTGGTGATGACGATGATAGTGGTGACAATGACATTTGCAATGACAGCACAAAATGTTATTGTCATATATTAGAAATATATATTATTTTTAAATCAAATCAAATTCACAAAATCTTTTTTTTTTTGAAAATGAATGTAAAAGTATTTCAAAAATTATTTCAACTTCATTTTTATTAAATACATTTTATTTTAAAAATTATATTTAAAAACCAAAAACTAAAATCTCACAACCACTCCAAACAAACTCTGAAAGTATAAAGCTAGGGGATCCATAAATTACCTTATATTGGAATAACATAGAAGCATTGAAGGATAGGCGTTAAGTGAAGGCAAAAATAGATCTTTACATTGCGATTTAATTACTTCCACTCGAAATAGAAATAAAAAGGATGAATACTTAGTTACTTAGGGAGCGAGCTTTTACATAAGAGATTTAATAAAATGTAATGAGTGTGGTAGAATTGAGGATTATTGAGAGAATATATATATATATATATATATATATATATATTCTCTTCTCAATAATACTCAATTCTACCACACTCTAGCTCAAGGATGCAACTTCAATAAGGTATATTTTACTTTCTCTGACCAATTATATATATATATATATATATATATATATATATATAAGAAGGAATTATTTTACACCGGTGTAAAATTTTTTAGTTTTACACCATTCAATAACTTTTTATTGGATGAGTATTTTACAAAATCCACCGTTAGATTGAAAGTTTATATCATGTAGATCACATGTCTCAAATTTCACAAAAATCTGAAATCATTGAAAATGTAATCAAATAGTCTCAATTTTTACATATTTTAGAAGTACATATACCGTTAATTTTTATATATATCAATTAGGTTTCAAATGATTTCGGATTTTTGTGAAATTTGAGACATGTGATCTACATGATATAAGCTTTCAATCTAACGGTGGATTTTGTAAAATACTTATCCAGTAAAAAGTTATTGAATGGTGTAAAACTAAAAAGTTTTACACTGGTATAAAATGATCCCTTCTCTCTCTATATATATATAATTGGTCAGAAGAAGTAAAATATACTTTATTGAAGTTGTATCCTTGAGCTAGAATGAAGGAGACATAACCTATAAATCTCTCACTAAACATATATACTACTATTTTACAAACCTTATATATATATATATATATATATATGAATTGTTTTAATATTAGCCTCATAAAATATATATATATATATATATATATATATATATATATATATATGAATCATTTCAATATTAGCCTCCTCACATTTTTATGTAATAAGATTATTAGCATGAGCACCAACTATACATAAGGCCCAATAACATATTTGAGCAAAAACTAATAATATATCAGATTAAGAATATATATACTATGTTCAAAATGTCATTTTTTTAACGTACAATTTCTTATTTCTTAGAAATGATATGTTAACAAATTATAATTATAACTAATCTTAAAATACATTTAAGTGTGTGGCTAATTTTAAAAACCCAAGTAGATGCACAGTAACAAATGGTAGCTTGGTTCACGCAGGTAATTAAACTTATTAGTTAAGCATATTGCTCAAAAACCCATAACAAGTTACCTTCTTCGATAATCCAATTCGAGGTCACTTCACGTTTATTCTCTTAATGTCTTGATTAGACCGTTTGCTCTCGATCTTGTCCTCTTGTTCTAAGGTTAATATGTATGCTTACCTTCTTTTCCTTCATGGAATGGCGGGGCACTTGCACATCATGCCTTAAATCATGATCTATTGAGCTAGTTGATTTTGCTTTTTCAGAGAATTTGAAATCCAAGCAATGATGTGACTTTACTCAAGGATATGATCTTGAAAATAATCATCCTATTTCGAATGAATTTCAACCAGATTGTGCAAAGTTCAATTTACTGAGAAAACTTAAATATAAATATTAGGAAATTTCAGTAGAGTGAAATAAAAATAAAATTATGAAAAATGAAAAGAGATAAAAGATAGTAAAAAGTGAGTTGTTTGATTTAGGTGAAAGAGAGTGAAAAAAATATAAAATATTTAAATTAAAATAATTATATAGATAATAAAAGAAAAAATAAAAATTAAGCATTTACGGAATTCCATTTTAGCCTAATCCTAAAAAAACATGTTTTTGTGAAAAACTTTTTTTTATATGTAAATAATAGGCATTGGCATAATTAATTATAGGCCTGTAATAACCTCTCTGTTTTTTTAAAAAAAATAATTAAGGCACATAATTGAGGGAATAAAGAGGGACTGTTTTGAAATTATTAGAAAATCATATATACATTGTGAATTCCGTTAATTTTTACTATCTTTTACCTTATCTTTTTTAGGTAAAAGTGAAATTTCGTTGGTCACATTGTATTTTTACAACTTTCAATTGCATTTCACCCCAATTGAAAAACATGGTAAAACTACTTCCAGCCTTCTTTCAACACTTTCACTTCCATCCCTTCTTTTTTTTACTTGAACCAAACACTGTGCTAGTATTATTTTTCAATTAGAATTAATGTTTCAATTTGATAATTTATGTTAATATTTTATTTGTGCAAAACTTTTATTATGCCGAATATCGAGATAAAATTTTTATTCTAATTGAAGAATAATACTTATCCTTATGCATACAACCAATGTGTTAACGTTGTGGTTCTTTTTTGTATTTCTTTAATTACTTGTTTGGTTTTTTGTGATTAATTCAATTTGTTAGGCCTTATCTTTTGGTATTCTCAATTTTCTTTTTTTATTTCTTCTGACTGAGTCATCCAACAATGTTTTTCTGCCTTTATTGGAAAGAATTATTTTTTCTTTAAAAACGATAGAAAATGTATCAGATTACTCTTTTTCCCTTTAGATATATCTTTCTGTTCATTTATTGATGATAAATAAATTTAAAAAATACATTTATATGCCTCTACGATATATAAACAGCAGATTTAAATATAATATTTATATAAGCAATGCACAGTGATTTACCAAGTTATTTGAAAACAGTTTGAAGGTGATATGTGATTTTAGGATATACTGACCATACTACCTCAAAAAAAATATTATTTACTTGAATGTCACATCAACAGTAAATTTTATCAGAGTGTCATGCGTCTTATTTCGTTTGTCAGTCCAACGAAATATGTGATGGACACGTGGAACAGACAGTGAGTAATTTGCTAGGGAACCCACCGAAGTAAGTGGACATGTGGCAGATAGGGAGTAATTCGTTGGGGAGTCTAGCGAATTACGTGGCAATGGAAAAAAAAAAAAAAAAAACCTCAACTTCAAACGATCATAACTTTTGATAGAAATGTCCAATGAAGATGTATGATATGTCAAAACGCTCAAAATTTAGAGGGGAAGCCTTGGGCAAATCCTAATTCGCTGGGCTCCCTAGCAAATTACTCCCTACCCACTCCCTGTTTGCCACGTGTCCACATAATTCGCTGGACTCCCCAATGAATTACTCCTTGTACTCCCCAGCGAATTACTCCCTGTCTGCCATGTGTCCACCTAATTTGCTGGGCTCCCCAACGAATTACTCACTCACATATTTCGTTGGACTGACAAGCGAAATAGGACGCGTGACACTCTGATAAAATTTATTGTTGGTGTGGCATTCAAGTAAATAATATTCTTTTTGGGGCAGTATGGTCACTGTCTTTGATTTTAGTGGCTACGACAAATTCAATTTGACATAATATGGAAAAGAAAATTAGCCTCATGTAAACTAACAGTTAATTTATAATGTAAGAGCCGAGCATATTATGTTGTATATATGACATTTTTTTCTTGCTCCCCAACAAAATTAAGGTCGTTACTATATTGTTCAATCATAGAATTTTATATAACTTATTTTGTCATATAAAATGATTAAGTTTAATTTTCATTTTTTACAATTAAAACCTAAGGATTTTTTGCAAATTTAATATTTTATTTTTAATTTAATCTATTTAAAAGGACACTTTAGTCCCTAATTAATTCTTATTCTTCCTATTTTAAACTTAATCTTCCTCGCATTCTATCATTCTAAGTTCTTAATTAGCTTTAATTATGTAACGAGGAATGGTATACTCCCTCCAGGCTGATGCACAAGTAGAATCAACGGCTTGTTCAATAGATAGACATCTGATATGTGTAAGACCCTGACTTCTGACGCGGACGGCGTGGGATGCCGCGCGGATAGAGCCAGAAGTCCTGATGAGAAAACCAGGTGGGAGGTGTGGCGCGATCAGCGCCATAGTTGGCGCCGTTAGCGCCAGATCCACGGGAACATGGCGTCAAGGGCGCCAGGATGGCGCTGGTAGCGCCAAGGTCTCTGGAAGGTCACGTTGGGAGCGCCAATAGTGGTGCCAGGGGCACCAGGTTTTCCAGCCGGCGTGGATCGCGCGGAGTGTGGCGCGGATGGCGCCACATGTTCGGCCAATTCACGCTGGTAGCGTGGAGGTGCCGCGAGTAGCGCCAACATGGCGGTGCAGCTGGCACGGATGGCGCGAGATCCGGCGCAGATCGCGCCAGACCTCGGGCAGGCCCAGTATAAAAGGGGAATCACGTTTTTGTAGAAGGGAAACTCTTCTCCTTCTTCCCCACGACCCCAACCTCCATTAATGGATGCTCCAAGCTTCCTTGAGCCCCATATCATGGTCTAAACACTTCCCAAACCATCCAAACCTCCTAGAAACCTTGAGAGAGCTTGAATCCTTCCTCAAATCTCTCTGAAACCCCTTATCTTGAGAAACCCCAGAGAGGTTGAAGAGAACTCGAGTTTGGCGAGGAACGGCAGCGACCCACGGACACCTGAGCTTGGAGGAGTGTTCCAGAGGTCTTCTGTGTCGCCACTGAGGTAAGAAACTCGAGTTTCCCCGTTTGATTTGGGATTTGGGGGTTTCCTGTGAATAGTGACCCATTTGTGATAGAGTTAGAATTAGCTCTGGGTCCAGTTGAGAGATGTGTTTAGAATGATGAGAGGAGGAAGGATTAGCTTTCAGTTTGTGATTTGGTGAATGTTGGTTTTGGCTCTAGGTTGGGCATGTGTGACTTGGGCTGAGTCACTTGATTTGAGACATGCAAGAGCCATGTTTGTAACGCCTCTCTTAACTCTCTCTTGCTTGGTTTATTTTAGATAAAATATTGTGTTCGCTCTAAATTAGTTATAAATTTTTCACGAAATTCTTTTCGCTTTGCTTGCTAAATTTACGATTTGTCAGCAACATAAATGATTTTCCTCACCACGGTTCATGCAAATAAAATTCATTAATACATACTGAATTGTTAACAGTCCAAGTACAGTCCAAATAGTTTTATACAGACAGCTTAACACAGTGTGGCACCACATACAGACAAACAGGAAATCACAAGCACAGTATATCCAGCTTATTCATTAATTCTTCCTCCAGTTTCCATAGCTTACTGATCCTCTACTTGCCCAAATAAGTTGGGGTCATCACAGGTGTCAAACCACAGACACAACTCGGGTAAGTTTATGACAAACATAGTTTGAATAAAAACATATATAACAGAATACATACGTAAATAATTATAAAATAACAACACAGAGGATTTGCCCACATAATTAAATTATCTTCATCTATACAGCACACGAATTAAGTCATACAATTTACTCATCAACAGATATTCCATATACTCATCATGTAATGTATAGAATGCATGCTCATCTTTTTATATGATGCATGACTGAGATCTCAGGTTATCATTAAATCATCATCATTAGTGACCATAGTCAGATAGCCTCAATCACTGATCTTGGTAATTATGGCTATTTTACATGTGCTTACTTTTAATTGGCTAAGAAATGGTTTGCTTCCAAGTGTCTTTGTTCTTGAATTTTCTTCACTTCCTTGACCCAAGCTTGTTGTGCATGTTCACTTCTCAAATATAGTGGCATTCCATTTGCTCTTTTCATACGTATGGTACTTACCTTTTGTGCTAAGTTTTATTTTCTAAAAGATTCCAAACATTATTTGCTACTTTTGACTTGGACCAATGGAATGTCTAGAGTCCTTATCCATCCATGTGATCATTCTTGACTTTTCTACAAGTTTTCCTCCATTGATCTTGCATCATATGGTCAAGGCCTAATCTAAATTTCCAAACTAATCTAATTTTCCTTTTATTTCATGTAATAGTAAAATTCTATTTTCTCATTGGTTCATATTGACTCTAATTATTAAAATTACTAAACTAACTTATTTAGGCAACCTATTCCTTCCATAATTAAGAGAAAACTCCATAGATTATATTTACACTTTTCTTATAATTTTCTGATACTTGTGGTTGTCTAGATTGAGCTCTTTTCAGAATATCTTTCAAAATTTCTAGAAATCACAATTTAGAGTTTTCTACCACCAACCATGTTGATAATTTGTTGTCTAAAGGCATTTTATCCAATACTCAGGTTCCCATAATTTTCTAAAGTCATCTTAGTCAGTTTTGACCTAGGGGCATTTTGGTAATTTTACCCTTCACCCTAGG
>PYAF01002678.1:182093-196630 GCA_007407185.1 Glycine tomentella | reverse complement strand
CACTTTCCCTAAGGTAGCTCGCTCAATCACGGCCTCTTTCGACTCTAAACTCCGAGCTCTCAAGGGTTCTCTCAGAGAAATCAAATCTCACTATTTCTCAGCTATTCTCAAGAATCAATCGGGGGTTTTCTCTCCTCTCGGGGTTCTAATCACTTTCTCAGTTGGGTCGGAGGTGTTTAGATGAAAGATGGAGGAGATATGAAGCTCTAAAACTCATCAATGGAGGTTTGGGACGAAGGAGGAAGAAAATAACAAGATTTTCGAGCTTCTGGGCCTTTTATAGGCCTCTGCCGTGACTCCCACGCCTCCAGCGTGGCTTCCCACGCCCCAAGCGTGGCGTTCCAGACAAAATTCCACTTCTGGGCAACTTCCCACGCCTCCAGCGTGGCTTCCCACGCCCCAAGCGTGGCGTTCCAGACAAAATTCCACTTCTGGGCAACTTCCCACACCTCCAGCGTGGCTTCCCATGCCCCAAGTGTGGCTTCCCAGACAAAATTCAATTTCTGGGCCACTTCCCACGCCTCAGGTGTAGCTCCCACGCCTCAGGCGTGGCTCACAGCAAAACCCAAAAATAAGCTTTAAACATGCCTTTTAAGCTTCCTTTCTCAGGAACTCTAATCCATAAGCTTAGATACTAATCTCAAGGCTTAAACCAGGCTTAACCTGTGTTAATCACATGCTTAAAATTCAAGATATTACAACTGTGGTTCCAAAATTTGGGGTTTTACAATGTTGATGGGCTTGTGATGCCTGAGAGACCATGGTGGCGGTATTTTGTGAGATGGACCGTCCAAGCCTTGTGGAAACCCTGAGGTTTTGGCTTATTTGAGTTGTGATGCTCATGGTAAATGGCTTGTGTTGAGTCTGAAATGACTCTGAGGCCGTTGTGGATTGTCTGATGAGCTTATAGTTGTCTATGTGTTTGAATGGTCTGTGATATATGATTAGTTGCCTTGTCAGGGCTTGACACAAGCTGTGAGGGGAGCAGACCATCATTCGAGGCTAGAGCTGAAGGCAAGACTAGCCAGGTAAGCTCATCATTCTGGAATTTCCTTTCCTTTCTCTTGTTTACCACCCAAGGGGGGTGATGGATGCATGCCATGGTTGAATGTATATGTATATATATATGTTTTGTGCATGCTGAGGAAAGAAAGGTCGTGATGGCCTGTTCTTGATGAATATATGATAAACCCTAGGATAGACATTAAGAAAGTGTGAGGGTGTTTGACACCTGTGGTTCAGGTGGGGCCTTGGGCCGAGATGGTTGAACACTGTGATGTGTTCCATGGCTTTGATGAGATGCAGATCAGAGAATGATCTGTGATGGAATCTATAAGATACTGAGATGGTATCGGGCTAGTTGAGGTTCCCTAACCAGAGGAAGAGTTTGAGGACTCCCTAGAATAGCTGAGATTCCTTGGGAGGTGTCACTGCTCTCCGCCTATAGTCCTAAGGGTGGATTGCCCTGTCTGGATGTTCCTCCTTAGGCAGAGATGATGAGAGTTCTGAGTGAGTATCCTCAGGCGATTGTGCTGAGACTGATAAAGACCATGGTTGTGGTCTGTGTTTGAGGTTAGATGGACACTGTGATTGTGTCTGAGTTCTGAGATTCTCTGGCAGTAGAATAGAGTCCTATGGTGGTAGGACAGATGGTATGTGGTCGAAAGTCCTAAGAGGTGAGTGCCTCCTGTGTGAGATGATCTCTCTTAGGCATGTGGTTGATGACCCTGAGGGATAGAGTGCCTCCGTTGTGAGATGATCTCTCTCAGGTAGTGGATGGACAGTCTGAGGGATGGAGTGCTTCCTGTGTGAGATGATCTCTCTCAGACCGTGATTAGAAGTCCTAAGGGATTGAGTGCCTCCGTTGTGAGATGATCTCTCTCAGGCAGCGGATCTGGAAGTCCTGAAAGATGAGTGCCTCCGGTGTGAGATGATCTTTTTCAGGCATGTGTTGTGGGAAGACCTGAGTTGAGAGATTCCTCAGGCAATGTATGTGAAGTCCTGAGTTGAGAGATTCCTCAGGCAGTGTATGTGAAGTCCTGAGTTAAGAGATTCCTCAGGCAGTGTATGTGAAGTCCTGAGTTGAGAGATTCCTCAGGCAGTATGTGTGAAGCCCTGAATAGATAATTCAGGCGTGTGTTACGAAAATTCTTGGAGAGCCCAGGCATGTGGACAGATATGTTGTATCCCTAAGAGAGGGCTTCCCGAGGGGATTAGAGCCTAAGGTCTCTTAGAGGAGCCATATCTGGATGGGTAAGTCCTGAGTGAGAGTTCTCAGGCACTGTTACGGAGTTTGAGGAGGCGGTGCCTCTCTGGTATATGCAGTGCCCAGTGATTGACACTGATGATTAGGTACCTCTGTGAGATCTCCGTGATAATTCTGGGAGAGTTAGTGTGGTGTATAGGTGCCATGATGATGACTTGATTCTGTGAGACAAGTCTGAGATGGCTTGAGAGCCAATATGAGGTGGGATACCTCTGATATTGATGGAATCTAGTATGATGACCCCAGAGAGCTGAGATATGTGTGAAAGCTAGACTAAGGTCCTAGATTTTGTATATGAGAGCTGGGATGATATCCTAAGCTCTGATATTTTTGTCTGTGTGTATGCTTGGAGGTGAACTAGGGTAAGGGAGGATCTCCCAGAACCCTGAGTTTACTGAGACGTTTGTCTCACCCCTGTTGTGGGTTGTGGTTTTCAGGTGTTTCCAGAGGAGAGGAGATACCTCAGGGCAGGAGGCCCTAGCTGAGAGTGCTGGAGATGGTCATGGGCTACAGATGAAGACTGAAAGAGTTTTTTTTATACCTTTGTCTTGTACCCTGCATGGGGATAGGGTGTGAGTGTACACCCATTGTACTGTACATATAATGATGTATGACCAGATGTGATCTTGTTTTGAGTATGTATATGTACAGATGATGATGGTGTTGTACTAGTGAATGTTTCCTCCTGATGATCTCTATTTGAGTTTTATGTACATCTTCCTATGTTGTTGTGTTTATGTTATGTGTTACCTGGATTAGCATGGGTGTGTTTTAGTATGCTTGTGTATTGTGTTTTAAATTCCATACGTAATGTAATCAAGAAAAACGATTCTGTTGTTTTTGCATCGCGTTCAGTTAACGCTAATAGCGCGATACTGAGTACATTGATGATAATACTCCGGAGGCCTACGGGGTGTTACAATATGCGCCTAGCATATAGTGTTTCCAAGCTAAAAAAAGTTACCAATTGCTTACAAATGAATGATAATTGCTTATAATTAATTGAAATATTGTAATTCCTTCTTAATCATACTTTCACTCAGTTTATGTGTTTAAATAGTTGAAAAGTGCCAGAAGAAGTGAAGAGGCCAAGAGAAAGCAAATCAAGCAAAGGTTTTGGCATTCTCACGCTATCTGTGCCAACCTTGGCGCCAATCAGGAGAATCAAGGCATTCCTCATTGCCATCCAGCTCCATCAGCGTGAGTCTAGCGCTAGTCGGGCCAGCAATGACTTTTACTTCAAATCTCTTTGTGATCTAGAGCGGTCAGCGCGATCCGCGCCAGACTTGAAGAATGGCAGCTCTAACAGCGCGATCAACGCTGGAACACGAGTTTTGCAATAGTGTGCACTTTGCTGAGGGTATTTTGGGAGATTTACTTCCCAAGTATAAATAGAAGAACCCAATACCAAGAGAGGACTTTTGGGGCATGAAAATATCTTATTGAAGGAGTTTTGAAGAGCTTGAAAGTGCTTAGCTAGGGCTTGGAGTTGGAAGATCAAGTTGTAGCTTCTCTTCTTCTTCTTCTTCTTCTTCTTCTTCTTCTTCTTCTTCTTCTTCTTCTTCTTCTTCTTCTTCTTAGGGCCATACACTTGATGTAAAATCACTTTGGATTGGATTGGGTGCTATTATTCTTTTATATCAAGTTATTTTACTTTACCTTGCTTTGAATGGATTATATCTCTTTATTAGACTTGATCATTCTGATAATGTATTGAGAGCTAGGGTTCACAATAGGAATATTGGGGTTCTAGGTTCTGACTTTGGTACAGTAACAATCTTTACATTATCTATGAATAAAGATGTATGTTTGCCGATGATTTAATGTGTCGAACTTAATGCTTAACCTCAGGAAGACTACTAAGGAATTAGGGTTTTTAAGTAGGTTAAAAGGTTAATGTCACTAAGGCATTAGGACTTGACTAAAACTTTGTATGAAGACACATTGGCTGAGTAACTTGAGTAATTGAATATAGTAAACAATTTGAATTAAGAAGGTAGGAATCATCAAGTGCATGTGGCCTAACTACTCTCTCTTATATTGTTGTAAATCCAACTTCGTTGTTTATAATCACTCATTGTTCTTAATTCTTGTCGTTAATCTTACTCATTTCAACATACAAAACACAATTTTACCAAACATTTGTTTATCTGACTTTTAGATACTAGTTATAATACAATTGGTGCATCAATCCTCGAGGAAACAATATCTTATTTATCACTTTATTACATGGAACAATCAGTATACTTGTCGAAATTGTGCAACAAGTTTTTGGCGTTGTTGCCGAAGAATGTTAATGCCAATTCTAGTAAACAGAATTATAAATTGTTAGAGAATTTAATTAGATCAAAATCAATGATTGTGTGTAAAAATATTTTACACTATAAATTCGTCTTTTAAATACAAATTACAATGTCTAATAAATCTATTGACATGTAAAATAATTATCTTAAAAGTTATATTTAAGATGACTTCTAATTAATAATTATTTTAGAAATCCTTATACTAGAAGTACATAAAAAACATATATAGAAATACAACAATAAAAAAATATGTAAAAAAACCTTGGAGAAAAAGAAGAATCTACCAACATTGATTAGTAAAAGTGACAACAGTTTCTATCATCTCTTAATAAAGTGACTTAAGGTTTAAATTCTAATTTTGATTATAAATTGTTACGAATTAAAAATATTTATCTTGTATATGTCCATGGTCCCTAATAGAGATTATTATTTACAGAAGTGACTATTTCATTTCTACCACTATGGATAGAAAAAAAAAAAAAAAAAAACCTGAGGTCCTCGATGACCCTAAGCAATCAATCATAATTAGTGTGTTTTTCAAAGAGTATTTATATTTATAATCAAACCTACAATGAATGAGATGTGGACGTAACAAATGGGGATAGACAACACTTCTACTCCTATTTTAAGGTTGGATTTAACCACTTAAAAACCCAAATTTAACTACCGGATATTTCCCATAACTTGTAAATCTATTTTTCAACTTAATTTGTTATCATAATTAACCTTAAAATTAGAAATCTATAACAAGTTATAAAACAATATCAATATGTAATAAATGCCAAAAAAAAATATTGTGAAGCTCAATTCGATCAAATAATTAAAAATACGGCAAAACATCACTTAATTAAATCCATAACATGATTAATAGGGTGATTATATAACAAATAACGTTTTAAAATAGTTATTGTCACGGTTGCGAGGTCATAAGAAGCCAAAAGCAGTATTGTCGTCCAGGGAGCCATATGAGGGCAATCAAGGCGTGGCAGCCAAAGGAGGGAGAATTAAGATGAGTTTGCATAATTGCATTCCATTATTTTTATTATTTCATCTTTTAATTAATTACTTTTCTTTCTTCTGTTGTTTCTTTTTTCCTTTTCTTTTCTTGTCCTTTGTTCTAATCATCTTGCTTGATGATGATGATAATGATCTCAAAAAAGGAGCAAGCAAGTGATTAGATGTTTTCTAAGGGAACTGAACTCATGAGATGACGAAAGAAATGGACCAAGGGGGTCTCATGACCGTAGCTATGGTGATGTGTTTTTGTGACACAGCTTGTGACTTTGGCGAAAAGGCAAGTTGTCGTGTGTTGTGTTTCAACGATGTTGTGGTGTTGGTTGTCAATGCCTTGCGGTGATAATATGGTGATAGATTTAGCGGGCATGCAGCTGAACAAAGTGCATGGTGATTTTGAGTGTGGGGTTTTGTGTGTGGATGTGTGAGTTACGCAGGCCTTGGTTTCAATGTGGGATTGAAGATAATGGAGCTAGTGAGCTACGTACCTCACTTTTTCAGTTGGTTATATATATATATATATAATGTGAATTTGGCTCTCATTAAGTGATATATAACTAAATGTTTTTAATTTTCCTCATAAATTATAAAATTTGAATGTTATATAAATATTGGTTGGAATTACATATAGGTGAATTTTTTTTCACCGCAAAAAGAGTTATAGTATTAATAAAAGTTGGATTTGTTACAAGGAGTAACGTAAGTTGGTTGATTTTGTGGTAAAAAGAAAAGGAAAAGAAGAATTTGATTTATCTGGTTAACAAAAAAATTAATAATAAACTACTAATATTTACCAATAAAAAAAAAACACAAGAAAGAAATAGTAAACCACAGCCACAATCGTACATGATGGCATATGCCTATCACCTATAGGTGATAATCCAGGATTTATCTAATAATTTCTCACAGAAATGGGAGACCAAATTTGTTAGAAAATGGTGTTTAGTTGTTGGATGTACATGTTAATTATAGCATGACTTGCAGGTAATTTTTCTACTAGATATATGATTATTTATTAATAGAAATTAATCTCTTAAATAAATTTTTGTGTTTCAAAAGATTAATTTCTCACTCTTGGCTAATTGAGAATTTACTCCAAAAATATTGTATTGTCATACAATATTTTATTGTTCAAGCTCACGGCAATTGGTTGTGCCTAGTAGGAGTTTTTGCTTTGTTTTAGTACATAACTAGATTAGTTCCCGTATAAAGCATGTTAGACAATTCAATATTTATGAAAATAAAAGTGATAGATGTAAAAAAAAAATTGAATGCTGTAAAAAAATGGAAATAGGAGTGTCCCCATGCAATAAGCTTTTTAGTGTGGAGAGAGAGTAAAAAAAAGAAAAAAAAGATCTCACTATCCATTGTCCACCCGCCAACACTTGACAAAGTGCTGGACAATTTTTATAAATTTATAGATAATATAATATTATATTCCAAAAATAATTTCCAATAATATTGTAATCAGAAATGTTATTTGTGAATATGTAAAATGGGTTGAATAGTTAAGGGAGAAGGGAATAGGAAAAAAAAATAATTTACTCTGTTAACAAAAATTAAATTCTAACAAACTAACATATTTGTCGAAAGAAATAAAAAATGAATTATGAATACATTTAAAAATGTTTAATTTGGTTAAATTTTAATATATTCATGTGTATATTTAAAATTCAAAATAATTAAAATAAAATTTAAGAGTGGAATGAAAGTTATATTAGAAAAATAATTTTCGTATTCCTATGGGAAAATAACTTAAAATATAAGAAAAGAAATGAAAATTATAATTGAGTTAGAAAATAACGTTACTTACCATTATGGGAACAACAATGAAATAAGATAAGATATGGTGTTTGGTTTTTATTTGATAGGCGTAAAAATATGTTTAAAAAGTAAAATTGAAAAAACATCTTGTTTATTTTTCAACGCATTCTAGTTTTAAAATGTGTTTTGTTATAAATTTTTGTCTTAAAACTCGGTTTGAAATAGAAGTAAAAAGAGAGTTACTTTTACCAACTTAATTTGCAAAATAAATTTCACTCAAACTTGATCTTACAAAATTTAATCTAAATCCAGCCATACTTAGACATAAATAATACTTGAGAAAGTTTGTATAAAGCTTCATATACACATGAAAATATTATATCTCATATTTACATTTCCATAAAAAAAAACTGTATAAAGCTTGAAACAAACATACTCATAGGATCATTTTGATTCATTAAATCATGGTATTAGACAAGATAAAAAAAAATAGAATAGGACAAAAACAAAAATTACAGAATAATTTTTGTGTATATCATTTGACTAACAATGGACAACACAAGTAAAATAGGATAAAATTTATTAATATACCTAATTTTAATTATCTTAATACAATTGATATCAAATTTAACAAATAAAAAATAGATTAGAATAAAAAAATATGATGTTTTCTTTTGAAAATGATTACATTAGTCAGTTACTATTTTTTTGATTATTAAAGAGATATAAATAGGAATATATTTGTTTTTTTTAATATTTTGTTTCTGAGACAAAAATTGTCCCATAATTTTTTGAGTGACAAAAATTAGAAATTTTGTACTATCTTCATTTGCTTGATTTGTAATATTCCTTAATCTTTTTCAAATCAAATGTGAAAAAAATTATTTATTCTATCTAGTACCATAAGTTTTAACAAATCAAATAGATCTAAGGTATTTTGAAAAATATGGTTAACAATCATTTTTTTATGTGAAAATATTATTTTTTGCAGCAATTAAAAATTGACAGAAAGTATTTTTTTGGCAATTAAAAAAAACTGTATGTTAGCAATTTTTTTAAATTGCTAACTTAGACTAAACCTTTTCTTAAAAAAAAACTTAGAGTAACCTTTGACATTTGAAATAAAGTTTAATGATTATGCACTTATAATATAAAATAATTTTATATTATTAATTAATTATAAATTAGAATTGATATGATTTTTAAAATAATAATTTTTATAAAAATTAATAAATTTATCATATGTTATATATTATTATTTAAATTTTTTAAAAATTAATAAATTTATCATATGTTATATATGATTTAAAATTATTTACACTTTACATAATCTGTTTTTTCCTTGAATTAAGTTTTATTTAAAAAAATACAGCATCTACGCTAGGTCGCTAGCAATTCCAAATTCCTAAACTAGGTACTTAAATACTCACCTAATTAATTAGATGTAACATTAAAAGCTTTTCTCATTCGATAAAATATATTTTTTTCGGGTAGTGTATTATATTTTTTTCCTGGAAATCATTGGATAGCAAATCCCGTTGATGATTATGGACTTCTGGTTTGAACTTGGAAGGATCTCAGCAACCAATAAAAAATAGCACTTTGTAGCACATAGGGGTGTTCGCGGTCTGGATTGGATCGGTTTTGAAGCAAAAAATCATCCGATCCGATTCCTTCGGTTTGGTCATTTGATCATCCATTCGGTTTGAAATTTTTTTCAAATCCGATCCAATCCAATCCAATTATTTTCGGTTTGGATTGGATCGGTTTTCGGTTTTTTAAAAAGTCTAAAAATAAAATTTATGAGACATATTTTTATCAAAATAAGGAGTATCTAACATAAACAAACATATTCATTGGACAAAAACAAGCATCATTTTCTAATTTTCATTAGACAAATACGTTCATTGAACAAATTAAGGAGCAATGTATTGGATTTTTGATTTTTGGACTATGATGGGAAATAGGCCCAAGTAGATAAAGGGTAAGATATGGTTTACAATTGGATCGGTTTGGATTGGATCGGTTTTCACCAGCCAATCCGAAATCCGATCCAATCCGGTGAAAATTTTCGGTTTTTTTTCGGTTTTCGATTTTTCGGTTTTCGGTTATTTCGGTTTTCGGTTTTTCGGTTCGGTCACCGCGGTTTGCATCGGTTTGGATCGGTTGATGAACACCCCTAGTAGCACATGCATGCCCCACATGAAGAATAATAGCTTTTAGGTCGAATTCAAAGAATGAAAAACTAGCTAATAAGTGTGGGTGGCTTGACCCATGACCGTTTGACGCCGTCAATTCCTTCTATGAAGGAGGCTCTGACCAATGCGCGCGAACACATGTGGAGCACCAATTTTTATTCATTTTTTTTTTCTTGTGATTGTGGGATATTTAGTGAGTTTCATAAAAGAAGACGTGTGGCAATTAAAACAAGACAAATTGGCTTCAAATTTGGACATCCTAATATTCATTAATATATTGTGAGAAAATAATTTTTATGAGTGAGATATATAGGTAAATTCAAGTCATATAGTTATATATAAATAGTAAAGATTTGAGGTAGCATGATTATTTAAAAAAGTCATTTAACTTATAAAAGACGCACATAATTTGTATTTTCATGATCATTTGTGATGAAGTTTAGTAGTTAATTTTTTTATAAAAAATATGGATTTAATGTCATGTTTAGGAATTGTGAGAGCCCAATGGACTTGATCTCCTTGCGACAGCATATTTTTATCATGTTAACTTATTGCGTACGGAAGGAAAGTTGAAGTTGACTTTAATAATTAATCATAGTAATTAATAACATGAAGTATACAAAAATTCGGGAGTCATCTTTTACCAAAAAAACATATAATTTTTTCAAAGATGTTGTGACTATTTAAATTAATTCTTAATTTTTAAATATATCAATATAGTAAATTAAATTTCAAACATGCATTTATTTTATTTTTTAATTTATGCATTTATTGAAAAAAAATACATTTCAAAATTAGATGGGCCAAAATAATACCAAAAAAAATTAAAGAGACTAAATTCGATCATTAATAATTTTAGAGAAACCTAAAACATAATTTTACCTCTATTATTAATAACAAGGAAAATTGTTTCTACATAATTATTAAATTCAACGTAAAAATATAATCAAGTATAAGAATATAAAAATTATAATTAAAAAGTAAGTATAACTTAGTAGGAAACAATCTATTATTTTTTATATAAGATCTTGAATAATGATCCTAAGTTAAAGATTTAATCTTTACTAGATCTTTTAATAAAGGAGGTATATAAATCTTCAATATTGAGAATAAATTCTTCTAAAAGAATCTTTAATATTATATGCATAATGTTTAAAAATGATTTTTTTTTCTTCCTAAGATCTCAAAATAAGATCTATCACTAAAGAAAAAAATGGAAGAGATCTTCGATCCTACTTAAATTATGGATCTATCAAAAAGTTATTTAAGATTATAACTTCAGATCTACCATTAAATTAAAGATGTTCTAAATATATTGAATTCCAATAATTTCTAACTTGTTTTTTTCGTTTGTGGTACGAAGGAGGGCCAAACCCCCGAACTAATAATAAACTTACTAACTAGTTTAAATTAAAAGATGTGTTTAGGTTAGTTGGTTATTCAATGGATTGACTAAACTATCCTTTTTTTACTGCAGACTATGTATACCGGTCCCCTTGTACCTCTAGAAATGATAATTTTCTTTGGTTGATAAAAAAAACTCATGTAACAAAAGATAATAATCACTCTTAGTACACTTAAATAACCATTGCCAAATGGTTAATTACTTCCACTATGAGTAACATGTTTTTTTACAACCAATAACATTTTCTTTTAACCTTCTAGAAATATGTTTTGTTGTTTTCGTATATTTTGATTATTATCTTATTGATAAGAAGTATTCTTCAACTTACAAATTTTATCAATATCTTTGTTAAAAAATCTAGTTGGCCAATTTTGGTGGAGTTCTTCCCCTCCCCCTAGGTTTTGTAGTTATAATATATAAAATATATTTAATGGTATATGAAATATTTAGAAACTGAAATAGTTTTTATTAAATAAATCAAATTTATCTTTATATTTTTAATTAAGAAAATATTGTTCTATTTGTCAAACTACTTTTTTCTTAAATATTTCTATTTTTTCATTATTTATGAATTATGAGTATTCATATATGCACGACAGCACGAGATTTGTTAGTTAGTTCCAAAAAAAAAAAAATTCTTTACTGAATTTCTCGCAGGCACATTCAAGTTTTGTAGTTAGTTGTTTTCAAAATTTAAAAAAAAAAAAAAAAAAAAAAAAAAAAGAAGAAGCATAAAAATTGTATTTCACCTATATATGACAACCTAGTTCACCCATCGATAATGAAGTATTTAAGCATGCTCTAGACATCAATTATTAAAGTTTATTTCGTACTTAACAAAATGAACAAATGAAAAATATTGCGTATTAGAATAATATAAACGGCTTAGTGTGATTCTTATATTCTAATTTGAATTAGTAGAGCGAGGAACCAAACTGGTACGCTTATGCAAGTTCATCTGGGTAATTTAGGAAGAACATAACCAAGGACATGCAAGAACATCTTACATCTCCACTTAACGTGAGAGTCCATCTAAGTCATCTTTGAAAAAAAAGATTAATAACATGAATTTATTTTTACTTATTACAAGAAAGAAATATTTATGTTTAAAACTTTTCTCATATATAACTATTTAATTTTGAATAAATTAATTCAATTAGAACTTAATTTAAACATACTTTTCAAAAAATAAAATAACATTTTGAAAAATAAATTAATTCCAATGAGTTTTTTTGATGCAAAAGTTCCAATTCAGATGAGTACAAATTGATTGGGATGCCCCCACAAATTCAATGCAGATTTTAAACTCGAACATTGTTTCAGGTGACATTTTTCTCCCTTCAACTTCTTGTAAAGGAGAATTTAAAAGAAACAAATTAACATCCAATCCGTGCCTTTACAACTATAAATAAACTACTAAAATTCCGGTGCATACTTTACACTTTTCTCGGTAATATAATAACTTCCAATCCAGTTTTTTTTCCACCTATCCTTTGATCAAAGAATAAAACTACTAAAAATTCTTATGATTATACCTTTCTCATTAATATAATTATATGGAATTTTGATTTCGAGCAGGGTGGAGTGGTAGATTCCCCGTATGGGCTGGCAAAACGACGTGCGCAAAGGGACAGGCAGTGCAACTGCGAGGGAAACGTCGTTGGCCACGTGACCTACCTGTATCTCAGTCACTAACCCCCACTTTTAATTTAGAAAATAAAAAATTCCAAAAGAAAACACAAGACGGTTGATATGATAGAGTACGTCTTCCGTTTTTGTTTTACTTTTAAAATCGCATGTATTTTTTTCTCAAGAAATAATCTTAATTACTTAGTTGGATAAGATGATTATAAAAGCCAACCATACTTTTCTATCTTCTAAATATTTAGCGTATGTTTAGGTTAAAATTAGCAAACTTAAATTTAGAATAGTTTCTATTAAAATTAAGTTTGTAAGAGGAACCTTGGCATACTTTTTTTATTATTATTAAAACTTATTTTAGGAAAATATAAGCGGTCTAACATATTTTTGAAAAGTAATTAAACATGTCATGGAACTGAGTTTATTCCCTAAACTAAGTTTGGAATACTCTCAACGGAAACCCAAATATACTCATAATGCAACTACATATTTAAGGTTTTTCCCACCATTTAGCAATGTTATTGAAATACAATGTCCTATTAATTTGAGGTGTTAAGTAAAAATGACTTGATTTTTCTTATTTATGTACGATGACTACAATAAAACAATTAATTTTATGTCTCCATACATTTATCCTAACCTCCTGCCGCTAGGCTGATCTGATAACATGCACTTGGGGAGTTTGTAGCTACTAATTGCTATGAAAGCTGTGGAAATCAGAAGAAGGTAGAATACATGTTGAAAGGAAAGGACAGAAAGCTTGAGAGTTGAGAGCAATACAAAGTAATTGTACAAGGGATGTTACAAAGTATATAAGCAAATTGTTAGATATCCCAGCCAACATGATATACTTTTATTTGTTTCTTAGTTTCTTATGTTTGACTATGGCTTTGTTTCACAAGGATGCAATATAATCGTATATGCCCTTACAATTATGTTAGGACTCTTGATAAATTTATTTGGAGGCCTCTCAATTGTATTTTTTCTTTGAATTTAATGAGCCCTTCCTGTTTTTATTGAATGAAATTTATTTTCTTGATTAAATTATACATTTATTTTTTGTGGATATTGAATATATAGTTCCAAAAACATGAATTTATTAGATTATGCTACAATATTTTTAGAAGTTGTCAAACAAATTATTAAAACTAAAACTAGACTAATTAAGGATCAAACAAGCCATATTATAAAAATCAAATTATTGAAAATTAGTTCTTAAACTAATTAGACTCACATCTCATAATTAAGGTCCTTATAATTAAGGTCTTGAGTAAGTCTCATGAATGGAAAAAAACTTGATAAGTAGAATTCTACTAAAAGTGATTAATCAAATTCTCTAACATATTAATCATCAACAAAATTAATGGATATCAATAATATAGTTCGAAAAAGGAAAAAATAAATTGCCTAAATTATAATGTCATAACCAGTTTATAATCATAAAAAAAAAAAAAAAAAAAACAGTTTGTAAAAAGATCCAAACCACCAAACTAACCAAACGATTCTATATAAAACTTAATTCTAACTTTTTAAGGGAATGACTGAATGAGTCTTGATCTCCTTAATTTAGAAGAATAAAGGACAATGATTATGAGTTTCTTTTCGGTAATGCAATCATTATGAGTATCTCATTAGCTTTAAATTAAAATTAAATTGAACTATATTTTATTTTATTTTATTTTAAATTATAACAATTATATTATTTTAAATTTAAATTGAATTATATTATGATGATGATGATGAACCTAAATTATTATTATTATTATTATAGTGAAATTAAAATTAAATCTTAATTTCTTTTAAGTATGAATAATTTTTCTTGTCTTTAAATATCATTATCAAAATTATATTATCTTTTAAATTTAAATCAAATTGAATAATGTTTTACATTTTATATTAATTTGATTGATTAAGATTAAATTAATCTGCATTTATTTGAAATATTG
>PYAF01002678.1:136894-181993 GCA_007407185.1 Glycine tomentella | reverse complement strand
TATTAGTTATTAAAAATAATATTGTATGATAATATAAATTATTTGTCATAAATATAAATATAATTTACATGTGAAAAAATATTTATTCATTTATTATATATTTAATTATATTGTAATTTATATATTTAAAAAAAAATTTAATAAATTTTAATTATAAAATAAAATATTTATTCTATGACATGCACAAACTAAAACACTAGCTATTAATAAAATTTTACACAATAGATGATTGAGAATTTTCTAACAACATAAATTTTCAAGCAATATAGATTTTGTTCTTTGTTTGAAAGGAATATTGATATTAAAATAATCTCAATAGGGCAATTTAGTGCATTTAGATAGTCTTTAAAATTAAGACATAATATGATGAAATGGATTAATCTTAATTTTGATCAATATTTTTACATGTTTAAATTGTTTTTAAAATTACAGCAAACCTGTGATGACCCTGAGATCTGGCGCGGGTGGGGCGGGGAGCCGCGCGGTTAGCGCCAGGATCATTTGTTAGAAAACCCTGTTAAGGGTGCGGTGCTGATAGCGCCAGGGTTGGCGCTGATCGCGCCAGACCCACTGGAAGGTGGCGCCAAGGGCGCCAGGTCGGCGCTGATAGCGCCAAGGTCTCTGGAAGGGCACGCAAGGGGCGCCAGATTTTTCCCAGCTGGCACGAGTGGCGCCCGGTTTAGCGCTGGTAGCGCCACAGGTTCTGGAAGCTGGCGCTGAGAGCGCCAGGGCGGCGCTGATGGCGCCACAACGTCTGCAGCTGGCGCGGATAGCGCGGTGTCCCACGCGGATCGCGCGGGAAGGTCGGTGCAGACTATAATTAAAGGGGGTCGCGTTTTGGAGGAGAAGAAATACGTTTTCTTCTTCCTCCCAGCCTCCAGCAACCATGGGAGAGCTTCCCAAGCTCCCATGACCTTGCTTGATGACCCTAAACGCTTCCTGAACCCTTTAATCTTCCTAGAAACCAAGTGAGAGCGAGAATCCTTCCTCCCTTTTACCAAAACCTCCATATTCTGAGGAACCTCCAGAGAGGTGGATGAAAGCTCGAGTTTGGCAAGGAACGGCGGTGGTTCAGCGGCACCAGGGCTCGGGAGAGCAGCCCAGAGGCCTTCCTCATCAGTTCGGAGGTAAGAAACTCGAGTTTCTCCGATTGATTTTGGATTGGGGGTTTTTGGTGAATAGTGACCAATCTGTGATAGGGCTAGAATTAGCTCTGGGTCCAGTTGAGAGAAGTGTTTAGAATGATATGAGGAGGAAGGATTAGCTTTCAGTTTGTGATTTGGTGATTGTTGGTTTTGGCTCTAGGTGAGGGCATGTGTGACTTGGACTGAGTCACTTGATATGAGACATGCCAGAGCCTTTGTGATGGGCTTGAGGTGCCTGATAGGTCATGGAGACGGTGTCTGGTGAGATAGACCGTCCAAGCCCTGAGAAACCCTGAGAGTTTGGGTTGATAGAGCTGTTGAGCTCACTGTGTTGGTTTGGTCTGAGTCTGGAATGACTCTGAGGCCATGAATGATATGTGATAGACCACTGAGGGTCTATGGAAAGGCTTGTAGAGGATGAGCCTGATGAACCTTAGGTAGAGGACCTGGGTTGATGGGAAGGACTGTGGTTCCTTTCCCAGATGCAGTGGATGACTGCTTGATGAGCTTAGGCATGTTTGTATGCTTGAATGGTCTGTGATATGTGATTGTATGCCTTGGTAGGGCTTGACACAGTGGGTGTCAGAGGAGCAGACCATCAGTGGAGGCTCGAGCTGTGAGGCACGGCTAGCCAGGTAAGCTCATCGTTCTGGGATTTTCCCTTATTATGGTCTGTCATCCAAGTAGGGTGGGGTTTGTATGCTATGTTGGAATTATATATGTATTTGTATATGTATGTATATGCATGCAGTTGAGGAGAAGGTCTATGTGACCTGTTATTTTTATATTATATGTGTTGGAAGCCTGAAGGGCTATAAGAACGGTACTTGGAGTGAAACTCAGACCGTTCTAGAAAGAGGAATACATGATGAACCCTAGGATAGACACTGTGACAGTGTGAGGGTAATGAGACACCTGATAGGGCAGGTGTGAGGCTGTGGGCCTTTTGAGAGAATGCAGATCATGAGATGGTCTGTGATGGAACCTAAAGGATACTGGATGAGTATCAGGCTAGTTGAGGTTCCCTAGCCAGAGGTAGAGTTTGAGGACTCCCTGGAATAGCTGAGATTCTTTGGGAGGTGCCACTGCTCTCCACCTAAGACCTAAGGACAGATAGAACTGTGTGGATGTTTCTTCTTAGGCAGTGATGTTAGAAGTCCTGAGTGATTATCCTCAGGCCAGTGTATGTGAAAGTCCTGGATGTGATTGCCCTGTAAAGGAGGTTCTTGCCCAGGCATGTGTTATGAAAGTCCTGGAGAGTTTTCCCAGGCCAGATGATAGACAGATATGTTGTATCTCTAAGAGAAGGCTTCCCGAGGGGGACTAGAGCCTAGGGCCTTAGATGAGCCATATATGTATTCTCAGAGTCCTGAGTTGAGGGATCTCCTCAGGCAATGGTTGAGTGGTTTAGAGGCGATGCCTCTCTTGTGTTGGGAAGTGTTCAAAGGATGACACTTATGATAAGTACCTCTGGGAGATGTCTGTGAGACAGGCTATGAGAGCCAAGATGAGATACTATTGCCATGGTGATGGCTTTGATCTCTGATGGATGGCTGGAAGAGCCATGATGAGGTGGAATACCTCTGATGCTGAGAACATCCTGTTATGGACCCAGAGGGCTGGGATGTGTGGAAACCAGGATGATATCCTAGGTTTGGTATGTGTGAGCTAGGATGATTTCCTCAGCTCTGTTTATATGTTTTGTTTATGCTTGGTGGTGAACCAGGGTTAGGGAGGATTTCCAGAACCCTGAGTTTACTGAGACGTTTGTCTCACCCTGTGTGGGGTTTGTGATTTTCAGGTGCTTCTTGAGGAGAGGAGCGACCTCAGGGTAGGAGGCCCGAGTGGACCGTATAGGCTGGACGGGAGGTTGCAGTTAAAGACCAGAGCAGAGCTTCAAGAGTTGAAGCTGGTCTTAGATCTCTGTGTAGTTGTAGGGTATGTGTATACCCATTTCCTGTACATATTATGATGTATGACCCAGCCATGGTCTTGTTTTTGAACATGTATATGTACAGATGATGAGAATGTATATATGTATGTTTCCTCCTGATCGTCTCTGTATGATTATGTTGTGTATCTGCCTATAGTGTTGTTATGTTTTATCTGGATCAGCAGGGGCATGTTTTATGTTCTTTTTATATATGGTTTTTATATTTCATTCATAATGTAATCAAGATAAACGATTCTATCGCTTCCACACCGCATGTATTTAACGCTGATAGCGTGATACGAATATCATTGATGATAACATACCGGAGACGTCCGAAGTGTTATAAAACCAATTGTAATACATAAAAAATATGATAGATTTAAAACAATTTATACCAAAATCTATTCTACACTAATAAAATTAATTTAATTCAAAATCATTTTTATCACCACACCTCAAACACACTTAAAAAAACCTATTTTAAAAAGGAAACACCACTGTGCAACTAACATGAACTTTGCAGGCCGAAGCCGGAGAACCCGAGAGGATCCACAGCCACCCCTCTTTCTTTTTCTCCTACTAAATCGTTGTTTCTATTAGCCACCAACTTAATCATTGTTCCTATTTTTCAAACAAAGAAGAATAATAAATTAATAACTAACCCTATTCGAATTTCATTTTTCAAAATGCCATGTCATTTTTATTTTAGTTACAAATTAAACGAACAATAATAAAAAATGGGTTATATATTATGAATATAAAATAATTTTATACTATTTATTTTATCACTTCATTCATTTATAATTTATTATATATGATAAATTTATTTATTTTTATAATAATTATTCAAAAATTATAATAATAATTTATGATTGAATAATAATATAAAATAATTTTATATTATTTATTTTATATTGTTATTTTATTATAATTTATTATATATGATAATTTTATTAATTTTTATAATAAATATCTAAAAATTATATTAATAATGATTTGTAATTTGAAGTAAATGTAAAATTATTTTCCATTTTTATTAAACTCAAACAATTAGCCGAATTTTCCGAAGCCGGAGGATTCTACCAAGGTTTAATTTGTCTGTCTCTCACTTTCCTAGTTACAGCACCCAACAGGAGAGAGAAAGTGAAATATGTGTTGGTGGCGTCAAACCATGTATCTAATCTATCCACTTTCAGTATCTTTCTTTCTCTTTCTCACTCTTCATCATCTTCCCTTGTTTTTCGTTTTTCTATTCAAAATCATAATAGAAAAATCAACCCTTTTATTTTTAAATGCGATAAAATTTCAAAAAATGTGAATATAGAAAAAGGAAAAAAAAAAAAAAAAAAGCAACTTGCTTAATATATAAATATTGGTTATTCTCCCTCTCTTCTCAACCGTCTTCTCCGCGTTCAACTCGCGTGTATTGCAGTCAGCCCAAGCGAGAAAGGGAAGAGAATCGGAGAGAAAAACTTCAGAGCGAGAGAGAGAGAGGGAAGACAGGGAGAGTCTAGAGAGAGAAAGCAAAGCCCAAACACCCCTTTTCACCATTGCAATCTTCGTTCGGTTTCCGATAAGCCCTTTTGAATTTGTTTGAATTTTCTGGGAAACTGGGCATTTTGTGATCATCATCTGGGTTCTCTTGATCTCCACCTTTTTTTTCTGGGTTTCGGTTTTTTCTCCTCAGATCCTCTTCTGTTTTTGTTTTCTCAGTTTTTTTAATCTAATTTTTTAAGTTGTCTCGCAATTCTGCCTCGTGGGTGTGTGTTTTTCCAAGGAAAAGATTCAGCTTTTCATAGCGAGAAAGTGGGAAAAGGATTGATTCCTATCTGTTTTTTTCATGCGATTGTTGGTTTAAATTTTGAAGGCAATGATGTTGACCTTAAAAGTGTCGTTATGAAGTAATATGGAAGTGGTCGTTATACGGTTACAACAGCATCAACAACATCATCAGCAACAAAAGCAAAAACACCACCACCAACAACAAGAACAAAAAGAAGAACATGTCGTTTTACATTGGTCGCGAGGCTTCCAAGGTTTTTTTTTTTTTTTTGAACCGTTTTCTATTTTAGTACAACCTTTTTATTCATCCGGGTATTGTTCCTTTTATTCTTTGTCTTCTCTATTTATTGTTAATTTTAATCTTTTGTTGTGCAGCTATGGAAGAGATTGTGTGCAGAGACAACTACCGAGCTCAACCTCCTTGCGGAGAATTGGAAGTACCTTCTCGCTGGTATTGTTTTTCAGGTTAGTTTCCTCCTATGAAGGTTGTTCTGGTTACCCTTTTGTGAAAGGAATGCAAAGGTGCTTTTGTCTTTCTTTTTGTGGATTGGAGATTCAAATAGTTTTCACAAGTGGTTGTGGTGGGAACTTTACTTGAACGCTACAAAAAGTTTTCCTTCATGTTGGTGTGGTTACTTCTGGAGGTTGCTTGTTTTCTTTATTAGGAACCTGGTTTAATTAATATACTAAACTTTTGTGTTTGATCAATTAACATTATTTTGATAAAGATTATCATCTAGTGTTAAGAATTTGATATCTTGATAATTCAATGAGGAAAAACACAAGGAACTGGTAACTGCTGCATTGTTTGTCATATTCTGCAACTCTGAGGATGTGGCATTCGATGCATGCTCAAAATTTGATCAATTACTGCGTCTCAAATGAAATGCTGACATAAGTAATGGACTATACTTATTAATTAAATCTTAATTGCAAATTTACTCAAGTCCATGTGGAGCGCTCTGATTCCCACATGGTTTCATTTCTCTCATTGACAGAAAGCCTTTAATATTTTTCATGTACTTGTTTAAGGCAGTTGAAAAGTTTTATCAAGCATTTTCTCTTTTTGTTTTAGTTTGAGAAAAGGGTAAATAAATAAGAATAGCAAAATTTTGTTTATATTTTTCTAAACTTTGTATCCTTGTTTAGTGTTATCATGAAGGGTGTTTTGTTTAATTTGACATACTTTTATTATTTATTTATGATTGTTCCATATCTAAATTCAAATTAAACTGTTTCCTTACAGTACATACATGGTTTGGCTGCACGAGGAGTTCATTATTTACATAGGCCTGGCCCTACACTACAGGATCTTGGATTCATCCTTCTTCCGGTTTGTAATTTTCATTCCCTTTTCTGTGTGTCAAAAAATCTCTTAGCTAGGACTGCCTTTTGAATTTTTAATCTTGGTGCTGTTACAGGAGCTTGGGCAAGAGAAGGCTTATATTAGTGAAACACTGTTTACCTTTATCTTTTTATCCTTTGTCCTTGTAAGAATTCTCCTTCCCTCTTCAATCTTATTCTCCCTTTCCTTTCTCTGCTTTCATTTCAGTTGCTAGCATGGTTTTATTTTTTTCCTATGAAGTTCTAGTCTGCAATAAGTATCATAGTTTTTTTTTTTTTTAATGATATGCTTCAAAATGTGTGCTTTTGCAGTGGACATTTCATCCGTTTATATTCAAGAGCAAAAAGATCTACACGGTTCTAATATGGTGCAGGGTTCTAGCTTTCTTAGTTGTAAGTGTTCATCATATGTTTAAGTATTGTCTAATTTATTTATAACTGTTTAAACATTTGACTTGAGTGCTTAGGGTTAGAAAATGAATTAGTGTTTTGCTAACACAAAATGCAATTCTTGCTGTTAACAAAGATAATGCTTATTATTAAAGTAATATCATGATTTGGCAGCTTGTGTCTAATTATGCTTCCATGCGTATTGATGTAAAAGCGAGCATCATTACTGTTTGACTTTGGTTTCCTATCTTTCTATATTTATAGTTGCTGTCTTGCTTTAGATCTTTTCTGAAGCCTTTGTATTTTAGAAAATTGAAAAGTAAAAGACTTGCTGTGCTTTCTCAAATTGTTTTTTAACCCTTTAACTAGTAGTGAAACTTACTAATAGATGGATAATTGCCATTGTTTTGGAAGTAAATTAAGTTTAAGGCTTAATAATTTAAGCATTTTAAGGCTTGAAAAAGTTTGTAAATAAGAACATATAAATGATCTTGGAAATGATCATTGCGATGATCATAGAACCATTGTTAAGTTTCCAGATTGCTTCACCTCCTTTTATGTGTAGCAAGCGGAATCAGTTCATGGCATTTCAACCTATTGCATATGGATTTATAACAGTTTTTTTTATAAGCTTGGCTCCTCTGTAATTGTTAACAGGCTTCCCAAGCTCTTCGCATAGTGACATTTTATGCTACGCAGCTTCCTGGTCCAAACTACCATTGCCGAGAGGTATACTTATTTGAGAATGTGTGCTTTTTAAACAAACATCACGCCACTTGAAATTAACTGTTTCTTCGTTCTGGTGACTGAGTGGTAAACTGTGCAAGCTGGATTCTTTTCAAATAATCTTTTAATTTAACTCCACTTCATGTATCGTGCAGGGGTCTAAACTTGCTACACTGCCTCGTCCAGATAGTGTCTTTGAAGTCCTCTTGATTAATTGTTAGTATACAATTGTACTTGAGTTCTTTAACTTTGACTCCTTTTTGGTTGTTATGGTGCTCATTTGGTTTTCATCATGCAGTTCCACATGGCGTGATATATGGATGTGGTGATTTGATATTTTCATCACACATGATCTTTACTCTAGTCTTTGTTAATACATATCATAGATATGGCACAAGAAGGTAAATTGGCTCATATGGGTCTGACTCGTTTTTGTGAAGATTTAAGTTTTCCAGAAGATTTCACTGCCTTAACATTTGTTTTGGTTGCTTCAATGTTTATTGGGATAATTGCCACAACCTCCTTTGAGGTTTGTACTTTGTTCTAATTACAACCTACACCTTTCGTGATAGAAAAATTACACCAAGTTCCCTTATACACATTTGACATGTTATTTTGGAAAAATTATACATACCTGCCTATTTTTACGTTGAACCACATACACAGTTACAAACTGTTCTTAAAAACGACAAAACAAGGGAGGTAAGCGTAATTTTTCAATCAAGAAGGGTGTGCATGTAATTATCCTTAACCTCAAGGAAAGTCAGTATAATGATCTCTTTTTTTATTTTAGGGCTTGCCATTACTCATTACTGTCATATTGTACTATAACTTAAATTTCTGTTATAACTTATTGTGCTTATTTATGAATCACTACAGATGTATAAAGCAGCTAGGGTGGACACTTGCTGTGTGTCAGTCTCTTTTGATAATAGCATCACGCAAACACTACACGGTTGATGTAGTTGTTGCCTGGTAAGGAGGATATTCTGAATTGCAATGTTCAAATTTTGTGGTCCATGTCCACTTTGGTTTATTAATGTTTTTTTTATCCCTTGCAGGTATACGGTTAATTTGGTGGTATTTTTCGTTGAAAAGAAATTACAAGGTTTGCACATTTGGACATAATTACATGTTGCTATTCTGAATTCAACAGCAATTTGCTGTCATATGCTAACTTGGTTTTTCTACTACAGAATTGCCAGACCGGACAAATGCTTCTGCAGCACTGCTGCTACCATTAAGCACCAAGGACAACAAAGATGGCAGGACCAAAGAAGAGAACCACAAGTTGTTGAATGGGAATTCTGGTGTTGACCCTGCAGATTGGTTGTGTTGAATGCCTTCTACATGTCCTTTTTTTCCCTCTCTCCCTACCTTTCCCTCCTTTCTTCTTTTCATGTGATGTAATTTTCTGTGATCTGGATATAACATGGTTTTTGTGACTTTACTCAGAGGCAGAGAACTCAAGCAAATGGAAAGATTCTGGAAGATGGCCATGCACACCATGCTGACACTGCAATGAATGGTGCATAGATACATGAGCTTACTATGCTGCACAAAGTTGAGATCTTCTGCAACACGGCCTTTTGGAAAGTTACAACAACCTACATACAATTCGATTTTTGTTGGCCTGATTTGTGATTATTGTAACTGGGTTGTGTGCTTTTTAACATATAGCAGCCCTGATCCATTTGTTGTCATTGTGAAAAATGATCTAGGATCAGCAGTGCTATAGAAAAATTTCCAATTCACATTGCCTCATTTTTTAGTACCATGTGCATAGTCCTCCCTAACAGTATATTTTTGGTGCACCATGACCATGCTCTTTACATGGAGAGAAAATCATCAGTAAAATATAACATGTTTCTAAATTTCTAAATGTAAAAAGGAGTTAATTTGAATTGCTGGACAAGTAGATGAAGTAAAACCAGAAACTTGTACATTTTGTCGCTTGCTGACAAAAGAGTTGGTGTAGGAAATCTTGTGTTCTCTTAGCACCATGTCACTCCACTGAAAATGTAAACATGGCACATGGCGTGCATTCATTATTGAATCTAGAAAATGTCAAGTTTGTATTAAATTTCTGCTGTTGAGACAATTATTACTCTTACCTAAATATGAGGGTGATGGATTGAAATGCGTACTTCTGTTTCTATTTTTGTCTCTCCAATTAAAAAGGGACATGGTTATTTTTTTCTTCTAAGTAACATTATATCTTCTGCCACTTTTTCTTGTTGAGTAGTAAGTTTTTAATTGAAGGAAGGGCTAGAAAGGAAACTACATTTGAGTATTATTTATTTTTTATGAATAATTTGTATGTGGTCAATTATCATAAGTAAATTAATTCACGAAACACTTTCATTTTTACCTAAAAAAGTGAGGGTTTTACTATAAAATTCACACATTAATATCTTAGGAATATTTATGGGGATTTTGACTGGGGGATTTTTACAAAGTATTTATTGAATTAACTTGGTTTTGAAACTATTTACTTGTCATGGGTGATTTTTGTCGCATCAGATTAGGGTGGTGTAAGTCAAAGTAGCACCACCCGTTCATCTTTTGTCGTGTAATGAGTGACGTCATCCTATTACATGTCACACGTTTACGTGGCTTGTTAATAAAAGTGATGCCACCTTGTCAGGCATTACACGAGGTGTCACCCTATCAAGGCGTTACTTTAAAGGTTGTCTCCTTCGTTTTGTATTTAATAATTATAATTAAATAACCATAATAATTATAATAATTAATTCAATATAAGTAATTTTAATAATTAAATAATTTATGTGATTTTAGATTTTAATAATTTTATTTTAATTTAAGTGACTTTAATTAATTGCTCCCACGTGAGTGAAAAGTTGAGTGTGAAGCTTTTCAAGACTACAAATATTCTAGCTCTCACATTATTGCAAGCATGTGCCCATGTTAACATTAGCTCATACCAATATGTGGATAAGGTATACAAAATCAAGACCATCATTCAAGCATATTCTTGGAAACTAGAATCTCTAGTTGTAAGAAATCATACCTAAAAGGAGTGACCCTATTATTCTTCCACATGAGTCTCAATTACATCTCAAGGATTGACCAAGGTCTACACGCATTAGGAATGAAATGAATTAATCTCAACGTGCACAAACTCATAGCCAATGTAGGCATCAAGAGCACAACAAAACTAATTGTCCACAAAATTGACATTAGTTTGCCATGAATGAAAAAAAAAATCATTGAATCCAAATTGTCATTGTAATTATAATAATGCATTTCAATTTAACTCATTTTTTATTACAAATATTTGTTTTTCTATTTAATAGAAAAAAACTATCAATAAAATAGAAACACATAACCTAATAAAACCATTAACCATAAACCCTAATAAATATCTCTAAACCATAAAGACCAACAATTTGTAAAAGTAAAAACAACATTCAAAATTAATTAAAGTCACTTAAATTAAAATTAAAATTATTAAAACCTAAAATCACTTAAATTATTTAATTATTAAAATTACTTAAATTAAATTAACTATTAAAAATATTTAATTATAGTTATTAAATACTAAACGAAGGAGGCAACCTTGAGGGTGGTGCCTCCTAGTAACACTTGACAGGTTGACGTCACCTGTTCTGATGAGCCACCTAAACGTGTGATATGGAATAACGTGTGTCGTCACCTACTACATGACAAAAGATAAATTGACGACGTCACATTGATTGATGTTGTCCAAATCCAATGTAACAAAAATCATCCATAAAAGATAGATAGTTTCAAGACCAACTAAATTCAGGAAAGACTTTGTAAAAATCATCCAAAATGGTGAGAAACCCAATATTTATGTCTGGGAAACATTTTTATTTTATTTCACAAATTTTTATTTTTAACTTTGAAAGTTTCGTAGAAAGTTACAGAATGTTTTTCTTAAAATAATTTGAAGCAAACATGCATATAAATTGAAAGATCTTTTATTTATATATATATATATATATATATATATTAAATAAAACTAAAAAAAATGCTGTACAGAATGCTAAAATGAACCAGAAACTTTTTAAGACAGCTGAAAAACAAAGATTATTCTCCAAAATATTTGCTGACCACATGGTGTATACTGATTATTTAAAGGGTACATTGCCTTAAATGACGAGTTTGGTAGTTTTCAAAAGTAATAATGAAAGTCAAATAATTCCTAAATATAAAATTACAAAATAAATTGAAGTAAACATGTACATAAATTAAAAAGACCTTTCAGATTTAAAAGCTTTTTTGAAATAAAAATTGAAACAACCATGCTGTACTGATTGCTAAAACAAGTTAGAAACTTCTTTAAGACAGCTAAAAAACAAAGATTAGTTCCCGAAATAATTGTTTACCAAATGCTATACTGATTATTAAAAGGTACATTGCCATAAATGCTGAGTTTGTTGGTTATGGAAAGGTAATGGAGCTCGAATAATTCCTAAATATGAAATGGTAATTAGCAAGTAACATCTATATGCACATGGTGCTTTTAGCATGTGCTGGTGGCACATAATAATGCTGCATGAATTGTGCCCAATATTGTGCCCCGTATCAATTCCATTTTTTGAAGTACAAATTCCCTCCAAGTTTCCGTTTCTGAGACTGATCAAACACATGCATTGCTCAAACACCTTGTCTCATGGGGTATCATGTTTCTCAACAACCATGTTGATGTTATTACTTACCACAGTACCACGGATTGTTTTAAGGGTAAAAATTTGTAGCCAGTGCAAGTAGGGCCTCATAATTAAAGCCTGTATTTCCTAAGATTGCGGTATTTGTTTCTTAATTAAAACCAACTTTAAGGAGCCTCCATTGAGTCACCATTATATGCACCCTTAATAGAAAATAGAGATCCCAGCATTTAAGGGAACTCATCAAAATCGGACTTCAATCTTTTATATATCACAAAATATCACAACAATGTTATGTTAAAAGAAGAAAATATACAAAAATAGATATAATAGACCCTATTTTAATTTGGGGTTTGAACATATGATCCATGTAGACTACCCTATTTTAATTTGGGGTTTGAACATACATTATCATGTTAGTAAGTGACATAAAAAGATCAATTTCCATCAAAATGGCTCAATAGGGTACAAAAATTTGGGCATAAAAATATTTTACTTTATCTATGTTTGGAAAATGCAGCAGCACAAAGTAATGAAATCACCAAGTGTTTCACTAAAATGTCAAGCGAATCTGGAAGGGTCACCATGGGAGATATGTCCAAACTTTCTACAGATACTCTATCTTGGGAAATTGTGGTAAATAATAAACCGCCAGGAATATGTGACGACCCGGATGATGCATGGACAACTTCATTAGCTGTGAATTCTGATGGTACTTTTATTATTGTTACTTCTATGCCGTGCTTACATAATATGGATTGTTATATTGTTGTCTACTTAAGTTTTATAGCGTGTTTGGAAAAATGTTTAGACACTTAATTTGGATGTTGATCTCAACGTAATTAATAGTTATTTTTGTATTATTTTTTACGTGACTTTGTACTAAATATGAATTCTAGATCAAACATGTACTTAAATTATTTATAACAAATTGTTTTATCAGTTAATGAATTATTATTATTATTATTATTGTTATTTAATAAATTTTAAATTTTGTACCATCACATTCAACGATAATTGCTAGATCACTTATGACCATAGACGGCCTTATACATTTCCTTTAAATGACAATAAGACATTACTCCCTCTCTGGATCAAAACTTTTGATGTTTTAACTTTTATTATTTTGTTCCAAAATGCTTGATCTTTTACATATTTCAAGTTCAAGGCCCATTAATTATGTTCTTCCACGTATACTGCTATTCTACTTACTTAGACTTTAAATGAGGTTATTTTAGACTAAATATATAGTTTGTGAGTAGTATTAAAAATTTCCTTAAGCTATGTGAATTAATCTTAAACATCAAGAGTTTTGGTCCGAAAGAATAGTAGTTACACTGAACAGTATTTTGTTTCCTTAAGAAAATAATTTGCTTGAGTCAAATAAAATTATTATAAATAATAAAATTTTCATTCTAAATATTTAACACAATTATATATTCAAAATTTAAATTGACATCGTTCATCCAACTAAAAGCATGCATAGGAAATGTACCTAAATGATTTCCGTGTTCTTTATTGTATGAGTATGCTCAAAATGCACACATTCATTTATTTTGATGTAAGTAATTTAATAACGTCTTGGTCCATCTAAATATATAGTTCCATATTGTACTCATGTATTACATAGTTTTTGCCACTATTTATTTTGAAGATACGAATCCTAATTATAGATAAGCTACCTACTACCCTGGTCGTGCATGTGAGTGTGACCTTTCTATTTACTAGAGTGCACAAAGTCTCTAATCATATATATAATGAGCCAGATGCTCCACAGAGCAGCGATGCCATTCAACAAAAGATGTGCTTGCGAAATTTAAGCTGGCAAAGTTGTGCAATGAAGAAAAGATAACCTACCCTTATTGTGACACAAACAAGCACACACCAAACACACTCTTGCAGAGACAGTGCAATGATAGGGCAGGTATATTAGTGGTGCCAGACCATCATTGTGGCATGTCTACGATCCAAGTAACGACCACTTTATGGGTAGATGTACTGCTCCTTGCCCAATATGATGGTCCTTTTGATTCCCTCGTGGGGGATATGAAATATGTATGAATAATAACAACACTCAATTGAGGGATCAATCAATTTAACTGTGTTTTTGTTTTCAGTTGATGAAATAGGACCAATTACCACTATCAATTCTATTAGCGTTTTTGTGACTTAAAAGAGACCATTTTCTTACCCCTTTTATCAAAAAAAAAAAAATGAGAGAGAAAAGTTCCTCAAAGAGATGTTTGTTGATGAACAAAGGGATGAACAAATTAAGGGACACTAACTGCATGTTGGTTTGAATGATAATGCATGCTGAGTCTAGTCAAATTTGGTTTGACTCAAATTTAAGATATGAAGATGTCTGGTTGTTAAAATGTGTGTTTAAATTAGTGTCAGATGAAAAAATTATTTATTTTTTATGTTGAAGATAAAATAATAAATAATTATTTTTACTTTTTCATAGTATCCCCACAATTTTGATTTTGTGGAGTAGAGTTAATTTTGTATGTTATTCAAACAAACTAAAAAATATAAAATCATTTTAAATTGAGAAAAGTCAAGTTAGAGTTAAAGTAATAAAAAAATGTTTTGTTTTCATTCTATTTTTAACCATAATCAATCATATAAAATCAAGTTGATATAAGATCAAGGCGCATCTAAGTACACACTTAATGATATGTCATCATACATGGAACTAAGAACTAATTTTAGCAAAAGACTTTATTTTAATTCATTTAAAAATCTCTTATTGATGTAATTATGAAAGCACTAGTAATTTTTTCACGTTTTAAAGGCCAAAAAGTTAAAATGCAAGATATCAAAATAAAACATCACATGATATATATACACAACTGAAAATACATGTGCCCTATGACACTCCAACATAACATGATCATATACAACATTAGAGCAACTCAAATCTCCTCAAAACATATAAGCTTAAACTACTCTATAAAGATAAACTACCTAAATTTTGAGTCGTTGAACACTATACATAAAAATAACGAAGAATAATACAAGAAGGACCACATCGTCATGTCCAATCATATGCTCCCCACATATGTCAGATACGAGATTATCACAGGAACGAACCATACGTACAACAATGCAAAGGTAAGCTTACCAAAAATAAGCATACAAAAATGGGATAAAACTTAATAGTTAAAGCATAAATGACCACCATCATATACATATAATGTAATATTTGGAAATTATACTTAAGGCATAAATCTTAGAAATTTATATAACAGAGCAACTCATAATTAAGAATTGTCAATTCATCAATCATCACAGTCAATCAATCATCATGATCATGATCCATCAATTAAACATCATTCATCAGTCCTTCATTGAAAACACATTTTGTCATAAAGCATATACATCCATCTTCAAAAGAGAGTCTTTGAAAAATATAAGGTTGAACTTAAACTTCCAACAAGTTTAAAAACATCAACCACATTTTGATCCATTTTTCAAAAAGATTTCAAATCACATAAAAAAACATAGATAAATCAAAACTTTCAACATGGTTTAAAACATCAAAACTCTTTTACACAAGATTTTTAAACCACATACCTAAAAGATATTTGAAAAACATCTCAAAACATTTTTCTCAAAAACATAGGAAGGTGTAGGTCACTGCTAAGGATATAACATGTTATGTTCCCTCCGAACTTATAACTCTACCTACTCCCATGATTATTGGGGTGTCTCACATGATAGGGTTATACCCAATACTTGGTCTTCACCCTTCTAATCACTTGTCTACACTAAGGTCTCCATCCTTACACAAAACTGTTATATTAACTCATACTGAGGTATGAGGTTTCTATTTAAGGAACTATTGGTTCTTACCATCACTTAAAGCTCCAACCACACTTACCACTAGTTTTATAGGGAAGGGCGATGCACTTACTCTCTAGACTACCCCACTAAGGGATTCATCTCACGGTTGACTTAAAAATCTAGAACTAGAAGTTGAGGATCAAAGTCCTACAAGGTTCTAACTTGGCTTGGTCAAAACTAGGGCTTGATATTATCTCACAACTATGGGTGTTCTTGACAATAACATCTCATACTCCCTAATCAACACAACATCACCCTACCAATAGACTAGCAGATGAAACCAATAAGATAAGGGTTGGATGTATAAAAACAACTAAAGACCATGCATAAAACCTTATCAAATAAGAAAAGGAAGGTATAACTAAGGAGTAAAAACATGCAAATGTTCATTGAAACGAAGCTCATGCAAAAACAAGGATGATGAATTTTAAAAGTAACATGAAATTTTATCAAACTTTTCAATATCCATTTTATAACTAAAAACGAAAGATGGCAAGACAAGTTTTTGATCAAGGGTAAAGGTCTAAGAAATACATTACCACTTATGGAAAACAAGACCATAGGGACAAGCTTTTGTTTTTAAGAACAACTTTGAAATCAATTTCATATTTGAGAAAATGAAATCCCAAAATTAAAGGACGTATGCATGGGAATCAAATCTTTCAAAACTGATTTCCATCAATAAGGAAGTAGTAAAACTTGCCATTGGGAATAAGGAAATCACTAAAACGTCTTTCCATCTTTAGAAATAAGTCCTAAAAAAAGATTTTATAGAAAAACACCACATGCATCATAACTAACTTTCAAATCAAAAAGCAGTTATGAGTAATACCAAGAGAACAAAGAAAACCATATGATAACAACTTCACAAAACGATTTCAAAACACATGACATTATAAAACATAAATCATGCATCAAAAGACGTAGTTCATTTTTTTTTTTGCATAAAGAAGATAAGCTAAATCGAGCGAAACACATTGCAATTCAATCAATAAAAACCAATCAATTTTTTTAAAATAAAACTACCATTGAGAGAAAATATAACAACATAAAATGGACAATGAGTTTAAACACCAAACCTTTATAACACAAATTGTGTAAATAAGGTTAAAAGCAATATCTTCATTCTCAAAGGAGAAACCACTTTAGACAACATCAAACAAGTTAAAACATGTTTACATGAGGAGACACAACAATATACATAGAAAACAAGACTTATAAATCCAAAACCTTTGTAAAACCACTTTGGGCAAAATTGGAAAACATCATCTTCATTTTCAACAGAAAACCAATTTCAAACTACATCAAACATGTTAGATCATTGAAGTAAACAAAGAGAATAACAACAAAAATATCATAAAAGCATCACAAGTTATCTAAAAGAAATCTCATTCAGTGCAAAATACTGCTCCAAGGATTACTAGCCTCAATACATTCTATCTGAGACATGTTCTCTGTCTAGGGAACCTTGACCTCACTCAAGTCTTCATCTATCACAAACCATTAGATTGATACACCACAAACTCGAGGGTTCTTTCTCGAAGAACTATGACAAACTTTATCTCATTATAAGTCTCTAACATCGCAAACTGATTAGAGATCATAGTGAAATTTCACAAGCATACTCTCGACTAAAATTATTCTCCCCTGTGAATAATTGTATTCAACACACAACAAAAGTCATACTAGTGACCTCCTTAGAGAATCAACTAAATATGGTTCAATAACCAACAATCATTCTCTCACAAAAATAATTTCATAATACACAATAGAGGAGTCTAAGAACTTATTTTTCAATAGTTTGTCATACAACGTCGTCTCCCACCTTCAGTGCTCAAACACGATTTTGAGGTGATCAGTTTCACAATTGTATCTTAGCCACTTCTAGTGGACTAGACAACACAAACAAAGCATTCTCTAACTCATAGTTAGAGATCTACACACAAGAGAGGCCCCTAAAATGTCATATTTGACTCTTGGAAAGGTACCTATAACAAAACAAACAATCAAATCTACACAATAAAAGGCACAATAGCCTTATTCCCAATAGGTTTGTTCCCAAAAGACACGACCAACTATGATACCATAAATGTAATTCATTTAAAACTATTCTATTTAATTTAATTATGAAAATACTAGTAAACCTTTCGCATTTTAAAGGCCCAAAAGCTAAAACGCAAGATATCAAGATAAAACATCACGTAATATATATTCATAACTGAAAATATCATGTGTCTTATGGCACTCCAACATAACATGATCATATGCAACATCAGAGCAACTCAAATATCCTCAGAACATGCATATAAGTCTAAACAACTTTATAAAAATAGACTATCTCAACTCTAAGCTGGTCAACCGTATACATAAAACTAACAAAGAACAACACAAGAACAATCACATTTTCATGTCTAAACATGCCCATCCACTATGCCTCCAAAGGAAGGATCCACCTCCTAACCATATGTTCCCACATACGTCAGATACAGGATCATCACATGCATGAACCACACGTGCAACAATGCAAGAGTAAGCTTACAAAAACAAACATACTAAAATGGGATAAAACTTATTAGTTAAAGCATAAACAATCACCATCATATAGATATATAACGTAATATTCAGAAATCATACTTAAGGCATAAATCTTAGAAATTCATATTACAGAGCAACTCATAGAATCATCAATCGTCCAATTAAGATTCAATCATCATTCACTACCACCACCACCACCACCACCATCATTAGTCAATCAATCATCATTACGATGATTTATCATCTAACATCATCATCATCATCATTATCAGTCCAACAATCATCTACACCAAAGATAGATTTGACTCAATGGAGATATCATCTTTTGAGAGATTAACCCAAGTACATCCCTTAACATAGTCGCTCCTTGACCATTTGGGGAGACTCGAATTAATCGTATTGGGGAAGTGTGATTTATCGAAAAATTAGATGAGTGTATGTAGTGGCTTACTTAAAGTTCTTACTTCTATAACAAATTTTTTCCTCCAAAACCTTCACCCTTTTTCACATACCTTTTTGCCTTTCTATATTCTTCTACCCACATTTAATTATTTATGGCTCGTCATTTTCATTGTAATTGTCTATTCTTGTTCAACTATTTTGACTAATTATTTCAGACTCTTTAACTTCTTTTTCCATCCTACGAAAAACTCTTTATTATTCATGCTCATTAATACGCATTTATTTAAATGAATATTCACAACCATTTAACTTCTTTAATGTTATTGCCTTTTCATCATCTCACCTTATTCTATCCATTCAATTTTCTTCTACCTCTTAATTGATTCTTCAATTTTCACTCCGCATTCAATGATTTTCACCTTATCCATTCATTTTTCCATTTGATGCTTCGTTTTCTCTCCAACAACCTTAATTATCAACTCAATTCATTTCGTCCTATCTCTGTGTTATGCTTTGGTGAGTTTTCTCCACCCGCACCCCATGGAGGTACTAACCATTTTTTCTTCATCCCCTGCCTCTCTTTAATTAAATTCTTTGTAACACTTTTTACTTTTTCAAATAAGCTAGCTAAACCGACTTCCACAAGATTGCCACATTGTCAATTGCATCTCAATCCAACATTGAAGAGCATGCCCCGACATTAGGGTCAATAAGAGGAGGTAGAAATCATTACCAACGAGATGGAGCATGTTGGAATATGAGAAACAAAAGACACTTCTACATTTTTTAGTTCTTTTTTTGTAGTTATTTTTATCGGTTAAGTGTTCTATACTTCACTAAGTCATTGTTTTGATGACAATTTGAATTTGAAACTCGGGTAATGCATATTTTCTTCATTTATGTATTGTTTCTTGGATTTTTTTATTATACTAACCTTCTAACACCTTTGTTTTATAAATCTCCATATTGTCTTTTAATTTATTTGCAATATTTGCCTCTCGACTTCTGTCAAATTACATTATCAAAGGTTACTCAAGTTATTCAATTATGCAATTTTGAATGTCAAAATGGATTTGCAAATTCAAGCCATATGCATTGCATCTTGATGTTCCCTTTGATCCCAACATCAAAATGCTTGATTATGCTTTTTTCCTGATGTTCTCCTTAATAAAAGTTCAAGGTTTTTTTTTCTTTATATTAATAAGAGTTTTACAGGATACGACGAGTAGCGGTGCAGGTGTCATGAGTCAGTTTTAGTAATAGACAACAAATGTAGTTCACAAAATTGAGTTACATTATGTATTGAAGAGCTTTAGATGCAATGAATTTATAATTCTAAAACATCGCACAAGTGCACAAAAGATATTGATTGCAATATAGCATGGGTGTAAAGTGAGAAAAATATGTATTTATCATTTTATAGATCGACTTGGTAATAATAGTAGTTAAAAAATAGAAATTTTGGTTTGTTGTTGAGGGCAAGTATGTGTATACACAATTTGTGTTTTTTGTTTTACCATTTTGTAGAGTATAATATTGTGATTGTGTTCATATTTGAATTTGATTTAATGATGTATTATGTTACATATTTAATTGTTATTGCAAAACAAATATTAAAAACATTAACATGTGATGCACAGTTAACCTACTAGTTAATTTACATTTTGGTTACATATATCATGCGACATAATTAATCTTTCCTCATTTACAATATCTTATATGTAATTATCATGTGTTGCTTCTCCCTTATTCGGTCGTTCAAATATAGTATAAATTAAGCATGCACTTTCCTGTCTCCACCCAACTCAACACAATGTTGACAAAACTACTCTTCATTTTGATTTTGTTCTCAATATTCAACTACTACTGCTACCACCTCGGTCGCATGTCTAAAGGAAGAAACAGACACAGACTCTAACCCTTCCTTGTCAACTTTCCATTGAAAAGTCAAATGGAGATGACAACAATGCATTTCACATAAATGATAGAATGATAAATGTCCCCATTGTTGTCATGGTGGCTATCATTGTGTTGGCTATTGTGATTCGATGTTTGTTTTGGTCGATGGTTTTCTTTTCTTGGTTAATGTGTTTTTGTTGGTTTTTAATTCACATGTTTCAAACTGTGACTTAGAGTCTTAGAGCATCTCTAATAGAATATCAAGTTTTGTGATCTTAACCAACTTTTCATGGTAGACCTCACAGTGCCACATCACTCTAGAGATCTCTTCAATGTTTTTCTCCAATAGAAGATCAAGCTTTGTGATCTTAAATCACTTTTTATAAGTCCCACAATGGACCCACCTTCTAATATTTTACTTATAATTTATTTTAAAATAATTAAAACTAATTAATCAATTTTTTAGTTTTATGGAGAGAGATATTAAAATATTATTTTTGGATCCGCATGCAGATCTTGCTTGTTCTTATAGAAGAATAGATCTTCACGGTGGAGATCAACACTCCTGCTCCAACAACAAATTTTAACTAGATCAGATCTTGCATGAAAGTTCATGATGTAAGAATAGCTATTGGAGATGCTCTTAAAAATAGTATCCTAATAAGTTTATATATTCTAAATTCATTAATGTAATGTACACATGCTAGTTTGACATATATATATTTTTAATTTGAAATTTAACCAAAAGCTATTCGTCCCTCTCCATGATTGTGCTTTTTTAAAAAAATATTTATTCTATAACTATTCTAATTATAATCATAGTATTCAATTATGTCATCTAATTTTCTTTCATGAAGGATTTAAATTATTATTTTCTATTTAAATATTTAAAATTTATAATGAAGTTGGAATATAAAATAATTTTTAACATAAAAAATGAATAAATGAGCTTGAATAGAAATGACAAGTTGAGGCGAGGTGGTGCGAGGTGGCACGAGGTGGAATGGATATGACTCATATGAGTAATAGTTCCCATACTAGCTGATATTTATATAGGTTAACTAAAAATAAATTAGAGCAAATTATTATTTTTTTGATACAGTTCTAAAAGTATTATAGAATAATGTAATTGTATTAGTTTTAAAAAATTATCAATTAGTAAGCTTCACCCATATCCTTATGGAATTGTTATAGAATAAAATAATTATTTTTGTGTAAAACTATAGATGATCAAATAATATAGTTATTTTTTTATCTGAACGGAATTATTATTAGCATGAAATAATGGATGACCAGATTATTATTAGCATGATACATTAAGGGCACTCAAATAAAAATATTGAGAAAAAAAACATTTGTTAATCAAGCTGGACCGGTCAATTAAAAGACAAATAAATTACTTGGATGCATTTTAAAAAAGACAGAAAAAATTTGTATAAGAAACTGACATTTGGCATAGTAACAAGGAAAGATTTTTATTATATAGTAACAGAATAGATTCCTGAGTATACATTAACTTAACCTATTGCAATCTATACCGTTCATATATTTTATATTATATCCAACGGTAATAACTATATTACTCACTCATGAACCACTTTTAACGTAAGTTAAACTTTGTTGCCTCACCGGTGAGCCACATGATATGTAAGGGTTCATGGTATAATTCACAATTTATAAGTTTTGTCTAGGAGCTTTCCTTCAAGCAATTCTATGAGAGGGTAACATGTTTGGACAAATTCTAATATGGAGTTGTTTGTTTTGAGTTACATCCATAGAGCAATAAAAATAACTGTAGAATATATTAATAAAATATTTAATGGTCGAGATTTAAGAAAGGGAACTGGATGAGCATATATTTTTAACATATTTGTTTTTCATTTTTTAAAATGCGATGAACAGAAATAGGGAAAATGAAAGAAGTAGAAGAGTGGCAGCGGTGCAGGGAGGTTGTTGGTATGGTGGTGGTGGTGGAAGTTGTCACCAGTGAGGAGGCAAAGAAGAAGCCGTCATCGTCATCGCCGGAGAAGAAGTCGTTGTCAATGTCGTCGGTGAAGAAGTTGAGGTTTGGTGGAGGAGGACGTAGTTGGCAGAGAGAGAGTTGCATGGAGATTCGCAGATCTCAGATTTCATAGAGGACTTTCTTGTGATAGTCTTGCTGTGTGATGGGAGTGGCCTTGTCGGCGACGACGATGGTGAATGTCGTAAACAGATTTGCAACCAGGCGATAGTGGATGGGAGGTCGTGGTGGTTATAGGAGTTGTTGCTGGTGCGGGTGAGAGAAAATGATGGCTGGTGGCGGTTTGACGAAGGAGGAGATCTAGAAAACGGATCCAGAGAAAAGAAAGAGGATTTAGATTAACAGCGGTACAAGGGCATTGGGTGCGAAGCGAATATGGGAAGAAAAAAAAAACAAAATTAATTTATTTTTTAATTTATATATTTTTTTTTCCGGTTACAAACATGTTGTTGGGTGTAAAATTGGAAATACATGGATGAGAGAAGAAGTTTTAGACTTCAAATTAGAATTCACCAACATGGGTATTGATGAGCTTTAAAAGAATGGATCCTTATCTCATGAAGAAATGCAGATTATGGACTCTTGTCCATCCTTTCTTTTTGACATGTATTAGGCTAATGATGGGTCTTATCATAAGAGATATTAGTCTCTTCTATTTGTCTTTTAATTTCCCATTAATAAAAGAAATAGTATCACATAAAACCGAAAATTTGATACAAACATCTAAAAAATCAATTGAAGACATTTACCTAACCAACAAACGAACAAATTTTCAATTATAACCTTATAAGGGAAGAATTGTTGCTTAATAGCTTTTCTTCCCTGGAAAATGCTAGAGAGATTAGAGATCAGAATATTATTCTCTCAAGTGATGAGTTTACATTATGAATTAAAATGGGGCATTATAATTATTGATTAAAAAATAATGATAAACATTTCAATAATTATATACTTTTACATTTAATTTTAACCATTAGTTTTCCAATCAATAAAAATAATTTCTTATTTCAAAGGAGTCAAATATTAAAATAAAAAAAAATTGAGTAAAGAGGAATATTTAGTTACTTATAAATAAACTATTATTATTTACCAAATACAATGTTTTTATTTGAAAATATTATTAACTATTAATAAAATAACAAATATTAATATTTTTGAAAACTTAAAAGTTAGTGCTTTGCATGCCGTTCGTGGCACGACTGTGATTTGAAGGCTCTATGCTAGCCTTCCGTTTAACCCGTCCTATGGCTTCTTGAATTCCCAACTAGGTTGCCGGTTTTAAGAATGTTCTTCATCTTACACTCATCTTACCTTAATCCATTGGAATCCTCCTCATCTCACAGTTTCATTTCAACCTTCTTGTGGTGAAGAAATGTGCTTCATAGATATCACAAATAAATAAATAATTAAATAAAAAGTGGTCCAATTTTGATATTCTTTTTAATTGATATTACTAGACCACATTGGGACCCAAAAAACACTATAGCACTGGGATGGGACACCTCGTTAACAAGCCCGGGGATAGAAAGGTGTTGTTTTGTCAAGGATAGTGAACCGAACCCCTTCAACTAATGTGTTACTATTAGGAAAGCTTTTATTTGAGCATTTATTACATAAGCACTTCATTCAATAGTTGATTTATTTAAGATATTCTTTAGCAATAAGTGCATTTTTCACATGGTCCACACGACCTCACACGTGTTTAATGTTGAATGGGATGTACGTGGCAGGCATATCTACGACCAATACTTGTTCATTAGAATAGACGCAAAGCACTGATAACAAATGGATATTTTGTGATAACCATTTGTTTAAAAAAGTAGCATCGGCATTTTACAATTTTGTTTCAAAATTATCAAAGAATTACAAAAAAATGATTTTTTTTTAACAAAAGAATACATGCTACCTGCTAAAACAATTTTTTATAATAAATATGCTCTATCAAAAAACCACTACTATCAAATATTTCTTTAGATTTTAATCATCAACTTCCATAGAAATTTACACGTTCGGATAAACGTCACTTTAGAAGAATGATAGACACAATGTCTTGTACACGGCAAAAGCACTGGCATTGTGGAAACAAAAAATATCCATTTAATGAATTGGTACAGTATCATTTTCTTTTTGGGGTCTATTAAGGATTTTGTACTTTACATGTGAATTAATGAACAACTATTTTGATCTAACATGCACAAATATACCCTAGACTTGATTAGAGAAGCAAAGCCACCACTAATCAAATAGAAACACTCAGAAAGCAGCTTACAGTTATATCATTTATAAATAAACAAGAAAAATCACCCCACAAAAAGACACTGAAGTAACAATACAATATAATACGTATATGATATATAATTTACATTTGAATAAACATTCTAGTACTAAATTACATTGACTCTGAAAGACAGAATAAGAGAGCTTTGTAAAGCACAATAATTTAGGACGAACGCACAGCAGAAAATGGAGAATGTCTATTTGCATGGACGAGAATAAGTTATACAGCTACCTATATAAAATTCAATTAGGCCTCAAATTTTAGAAGGATTCATACTCTAAGGAAGTATCTCCATGGATTCTAGAGTGGGATTCTTTTCCTCTCTTTTTTCTTTTCATCTTTTTCTCCTTACTCAGAATTAAATTATAAATGAAACTGCCTCAGGAAACTCTAGGATGATGGCACATTAAAGTGGAAAAGCCATGATATGACAAATGCAAAAACCATACAAGCAAGCAGAAAATTCAGGAAGCGATGGCCGTGCCAAAATCTTCGAGGTTCTGCTGAAGGAGCAGGTGTAGAGAGTGTGGCGGCTGTAATAGCATTGTTAACGTCGCTCAAATGCTCAGTTGACTCCTCGTTTCCTCCATAAACATTCCGAGCAACAGAATGGCAAATTTCACAGGTCCTGTTAAAATTTGAGCAAACATAAATAATTAGAACACAATTTAAAATTGAAGAGAAATCTGTTCAGGAAAATTGCTACATACTATCATAGTGATATAGTTAAGACAACTCCAACAAAGCATGATTGCACTTACTACTCATGCCCCAAGCAATGTAATTGCAATCATATATACATAATCATACATCAAGTGCAAAATTGTATAAAGATCCACTTCAAAACTGGATGCTCCAAACAAACAAGCAAAGCCTCGCCAATACAAAAGGTCATACTGTTAAGTGTTAACATGCATGAAATTAAAACATCATATAACAAAACCCTGACCATTTTCTGCTCATACATTATAAGCATTGTTGAAGGGTGGACATATTGTCTCACCCATGAAACAGATGAGTTTAGTTTAAATTTAACAAAGATACTCATCAACCAACATAACTGTTTATACCAAGTTGTCATGGCAGAAGGGTTATCCAATCATAATAATTCATGATTTTATAGTTTTTCAGCTCTAGTTAGCCTAACTCAAATCTCTATATACAAGTGTCAAATTATCAAACTGTCTTTGACAAACCATGTCACGTTTTTAAAGCCTCAAAACTAAGGGAAAAAAGGTATTATGAAATATTTGCCACCAATCAAGGCATCGGCACATCAATTAAAGAAGATTCCAAAATTGAAAGATTCAAATTTCTGTTGCATTATTGGATTTTAATTTAGCCATGAAGTAGTGCACCCGGATGGATTTGCGTCTGCATCAGACATAACAATAGATCCTTCCTCAATAAATGGTCCCTATAAATTGCTTTTAAATTGACAATGAAGCATGGACGGTCACCAGTCCATCAATAATGCATGCCCTACCATGTTATCATAAAAGCACAAATAACTTATTTCCTTACTTTGATTATGAATTTAAGGATTGTAATTAAAATTAAGGACTAGCACTCTTCCACTGAATAAAGGTTTTAACTGTTCCATTATCTGCAAATGAGACTGCTGAACCAATACATGAAGTATGGAATTATTTAACCTCAAACAACTGCAACAAGGGATCTGAACATTTGTTACCAAATACCAACATTCAGTAGCTTGTGGTACTCACAAGTCACAACTATTATGCAATCTAAAAGTTGTCGTCGTACATCATACACCATACATGAACAGATTACCTTGGGACCAGTAATATGTAGATTAAAATATTCTAGGTGGCACATCAGTGAGCAACTAACTAGCATCTACCAAGATATTTGAATCCATGAATAGGAGTCAGAAGGGGTCAAATTCCACTTTGAAAGAGATAAAAAGAATAAGAAAGAAGAGTAATATAGATTCCTAAATTTCAGAAAAGGGACAAAGCAACAAAGAATCCCACTGTGCTTAGGTAGACAAGCCAGCGAATCAGTGGGACTCGCTGATGCTTTACGCCTTTTTTTTTTCTCCATCATCTTCTTTAAATAATTTAATCTTCTATAACTTTCCCCTTTCTTGGAAAAATAATTGAGCCTCCCCCACCCCCCCTGCAATTTTGTTCTTTACACCTTCTAAAATATGCTTCCAAATACTTCCCCCACCATCTTCTTCAGCCTAACATTCATCACTCAATTAAACAATCACAACTCAAATTCCAAGTCATACACTTCAATTAGTCTCCTACTCTCTAATCATTAACATCAAACCCTTCAAGAAACAAGTTGACAAGTTCTAATTATCAATGCCATGAATCAACAAAAAAGGTATCTAAAGTTTCTCAAAAAGCTCCAAAATTTAGCATAAGAAAAATCATATCTCATTAACAAAAAGTAGTAGAGAAAGAGAAGGGTTTTCAGTTTCACATTCACCTATTTCCCTTAATCTTGAACCAGGCCTCAGCACAGTGCTTGTGAGCAGCAGCTAAATCATCCTTACAAGAACATCCCAATTCAATGGGGGCACCAGACTCATGGCTATCACTCTCCAAACCCATGTGACAAATCCTACAATCCTTTTCCATTTTAGCCAAATGCACCTTGATCTCAGGAACCCCACTTCTAGCTTCCACCTCCACAGAACACTCAGAAGCAGAAGAAGCTCTCCCAGAAAGTGGAACACCCCCAACCTCAGCATCAGAAACACAAGCAAAGCTGTAATCATCATATGAACCACCGTTTGTTGAGTAGAAACGGGAATAGCAAGAACCATCATCAGCATCAGAGAAGCACAAGCTCCCTTCACCACTCACATCACTTCCAACAACCGAACGGCGATGATTCCCATTCCCTTGCTCCAAATCAACATGGGACATCTGCAAAGTGGACATTTTTCGACCCACAAGAGCAAAACAAAGACAACAACAAAAATAACGTTTTCTCAAAGGTTGAGACAGAAAACATGAAATGCCTCAAAATTTGGAGCGTTGGGGTTTGCGTACCGTAAGAAAAGTACATATATATAATGAATAAAGTTTTTAAAAAAAAGGGGGTACTCGGTTGAGAAACCGGATTAGGTGAGCATTCCCTTGAATCCTATTAATGCAAAGTTCCAAAAGTTTCAAGTTTTGGAACGGGGCGAGGAAAGTTGCATTCCTTTCTTACTGGGAATGGAGAGAGAGAAAGGGAGCGAATGATGAGACGGAGAGTACAGGTGCGGGGGAAGAAGGCAGAGACAGTGACCCTGCCAACAACAACACAAGCAAAGGTGCTGTTTGAGCACAGAAATACTCCCACGAGAATACGAGATTGCATTGATAAAGGAGTGTGACATAGGAAATAATAATAATAATAATAATAATAATAATAATAATAATAATAATAATAATAATAAGAGTAAATTCTATTTGTATTTTATATATTTTCTTTTCAAATTGTACCCAATATCCATAGGTTTAAAAATCGGACCGATCTGGCCGGTTCGATCGGTCGGACCAGAAACCGGTGGATGGATTGAGTCAGTCATGAAATTGGATCGGGGATGTCATCCACATGGATTAACCCGCGCTGATCCGGTCGGGTCAATCGTCTACCTGCCAACCCGGATTGGGTCGTTCTTTTAAAAAAAAAATTACAACTTACGAAACGACGTCGTTTTATGTTAGGGTTTCAAATTTTTATTTTCAAACATCAAAACTCAACAGCGACTTAGCCTCCTCTCCTCTCTGCGTCTCGACTCTCTCTAGTCTCTACACACTAAGTCTCCTCTCCACTTCGTCTTCTTCCGCACAACAGGCCAACAGTTATCGCTTCTTCCACGTGACTTTGGTCTTCGTCATCGCAGCCCGCAGGTGCCATCTCTGTTCACGCCTGTGCGCCGCTTCCGTCTGCGTCTGTCGTCACACCTCTTTCCATCGTTCCATAGTCCATACATGAGGCATGAGCAGGTTCTGTCGTTCTGGTTTTCACTTGCATTTCATAAATTGGTTTTAATTTTCTTATATTTGAGTATACGGTGGTTTTGGTTATTTGTGTTGGCATTTTCTATCTAGTGTAATTTGGCAGCATCTATCATGCATTTGGGGTTGTTTGTAATTAATAGAGTCTATTGGTAGAGACTCACATAGGCTTAAGTGGGTGGGTGTTAAATGATTTTGTTATTCATAGCAATAATAACATATGTTATGCTCTAATTTTGCTAGAGTCGGTTGTAGAGAATCTTGAAAAATAATGCATTTCATTTTGTAGAAAAAGAGGAAGTGTCAAAATAAAGGGGAAAATTCTTTAAATTGGTTTCTTTTGGTCTTTGTTTTATCTTGGTTTTTTCTTCCGAGAGCCTTGTCCATTATCACATGTTATTATTATTTTATAAAAATAGAGATACGATAGCAACTAATGAAAGATGGTGACATATTGTAATAATTAGTATCATTAACAGTGAGGGACCACATCGCAGGAATAAAAATGGGTAGATTAATATATATATATATATATATATATATATATATATATATATATATAGCATGATAAGCTTTATATTGAGTTGAAACTATTAGTAGGTATTGCACATGCACCATGCACCATCTTCATTTCACAATCAATTTTCAAAAAAAGAATAGAATTGCAACCATAATGAGAGACTTAAAGAGAAGTTCTGTAGGGCAAGCCTTGAGGGAAACAAAAGTATAATTGTTTTGAACAGCTAGATCATAGAAGCCATATCTATTAGCAATTAACACCTTTCAATTTATATCTGATCTCAAGTTGAGAATGAGAAGCCAACACACACAAGCTTCTTCTACTACTACTACTACTACTTCTTCCTCAAAGTTAGCTAGCTTATAGTTAAACAAACAAATAAATAGGTCAGTTCTCCACTCTCTTTTGCCACTTTGATGTTTACTGTTTGGATCTCACTTTTGCCACTAGTTAGTTGGTCAATTGACTCTAGTATTTTTGTTGGAATTTCTTAGTGTTATATAATATGTGTGCATGGATGGGCAATTTGGCTTCAAGAAACTAGTTTTGTATGTCTTAGAGTAGTCTTCTAGTTATGAAAGCCATGGAATTGAACTGAATTGAAAGCCATGGAATGATGGAATTGAACTGAATGGAATTGAGTGGCAGATATTCTTCATTGGTGGGCATTATTACATTTGAATAATTCATATTATCCACTAATATAGTTTATACTTTATAGTTTCTCTTGGCTGAAAATGGATTATTGGGTGGGAAATAGCATTCTTTTGTTGGGTTATTGGCTGAAAATGGGTTATTGCCTTATTGGGTGGGAAATATCATTCTATACTTTTGTATTAATGATTTTCTTTCTTAAACTTTAAAATATAAGTAAATTCATGAAAAAAGGTGTCTAAATTTATTAGTGTTTAATTGTATCATAGATGACATCTAGTGGTGAAACACCAGCATCCCAAAAAGCATCTACTCAAAATTCAAGGTCTAATATTAGAGTAAAGACTGACATAGCTTGGCACATTGTAAGCTCATTCAGGAGGGTGACAATAATGCTATGATGTGTATTTAGTGTGATAAAATTGTTAGGGGAAATGGAATTAATAAATTAAAGAGTCACTTGGCTGGTGAAAAGGGTCAAGTTTCTTTATGCAAGAAGGTGTCTCCCGATGTTCGTTATCAAATGAAACATAATATTAAAGACAATAAGAGCAAGAATAAGAAGAGAAGAATTGAAGAAGAACATGATTTTTATTCACCTAGTGAAGGAGGTGGTGAAATGCCAATAGAAGTGGAACAACAAAGTGAAGAAACACAAAGAACAACTGAAAAAGTGAAGACAAGTGGTCGCATTGCGAATTATTTTCAACCTAGAACCACTCCTGGATCTCAACCTACCTTAAAAAGTGTGCTACAAAATAAACAAGTGATACGAAAATGTGACCTTGCTATTGCTAAATGGTTTATTGATGCATCTATTCCATTTAATGCATCTAATTCAACATATTTTCAACCTATGATTGATGCTCTCTGTAGCATGAGTCCAGGATACAAGGTTCCAAGTATGCATTGTCTTCGTGGTGATTTGTTAAATAATTGGGTTGATGATGTGCATAAACTTGTGGATGATTATCGTTACATTTGGAAAAAAACTGGTCATACTATTATGACAGATGGGTGGACTGATAGGAAAAGGAGAGCTCTTATCAATTTTTTGGTTTATTGTCCTAAAGAAACTGTTTTTCTAAAATTTGTTGTTGCCTTTCATGCTTCTCAATCTGTTGATTTATTGTTTAAACTTTTCAAGGATGGCGTGTTACATGTTGTTCCTAAAAATGTAATTCAAATAGTAACTGATAATGCTGCTAATTATGTTACTGCTAGTAGGTTACTGGAGAAAGAGTTTCCTAAACTGTTTTGGTCTCCTTATGCAGTACATTGCATCAATTTGACGTTGCAAGACATAGGAAAATTGGAGGAAGTTAGTGAGGTTGTGTCACATGCCTAAAAAATTACTAAATATATTTATAATCATTGTTATGCTTTGTTTTTTATGAGAAAGTGTATAGGTGGAAGGGAAATACTTCATCTTGCTCCTACTCGCTTTGCCACTAATTTCATTTATTTTGGCTCAAAATGATGCATTAAGAGTCATGGTAACATCTAAAGAATGGACAAGCTCAGCTTATGTCAAAGAAGCTAAGGCAAAACAATTTGTGGAACAAGTGTTAGACTTTGGGTTATAGAGTAAATGTGTTGATGTAGTCAAACTAACTGAGCCACTTGTATGTGTGTTGCATATGGTTGATAGTGAAGATAAACCTGCTGTGGGTTTTCTTTACCGAGAGATGTATAAAGCTAGAGAAGAGATGATAAAGAGGTTTCGAATAAATAAAATAAAAGTAGAGCCTTACTTGAAAATCTTAGATCATTGTTGAGATGCACAACTTCAAAAAATCTCCATGTCGCAAGTTATTGGTTAAATCCTACTTATCGATTTAATGAGGAAGAATTTGAACAACACATGACTACAACAATTGGTTTGTTAGATGTCATTGAAAGATATGATCATAGAGATAGTCAGTTGCAAAGTAAGCTAACTAGTGAGAAGAGAATTTATAGTAATGCTTGTTAGATACAGGTGAAGTTGGAAGAAGGAGCTGCAAGTTTATCAAAGCAAGGCTGAAGTATTTGGCTAGAAGTTTTAGCTTTTTACATGCCCAATTATTTTGATGGCATTTGTAATTTGTCTATGTGGTTCAAGTACATTGCCTAGTGATCCTTGCATTGCATAATTCATTTACATGCATTCCTATGTAGTATAGAGGATTAAATGCTTGCATTTGCAAAGAAAATCACATGACTTATGTTTTTGGAAAAATCAGATTTTGAACTGTGTTAATCGATTAATAGTATTATGTAATCGATTACATATGTGTGTTAATTTTTGGAAAAGTCATGATGAACACTTTAATCGATTACCACTCTTCTACAATCGATTATCAAGTGTTATTTTCAAAATATGTCTATATGCTTTAATCGATTACAGGAAAATCGTAATCGATTACTAAGTGCATTTTACATATAATGAGTGTCTGCTTTAATCGATTACAAGAAAGTGTAATCGATTACAAAGGCTTGTGTATATCTGAGCTTATCTGATTTAATCGATTACCAATATCTGTAATCGATTACAACAGCCTATTTCATAAATCAGTTATCTGTGTTAATCGATTACATCACGTATTAATCGATTAAGTTGTTCATGAAAGTTTTCCAGAAAAGCTCAAGAACATTTTTATCGATTATCTGCTTGAATTAATCGATTACATATGTTAAAATAATCGATTACCTTAACGGATTAATCGATTACAGTTTGTTAAATCAGTTTTCTATTTAAAGGCTTTATGGGCCTGCACTTAATTGATTCAGAACATTTTGTGAGAATGAAAATATACTTTTGAGAGAGACTTACCAATGGCTTTAAGTGGATTCAAAAGTTCAAGAAACTGATTTTACTTAGAGAGACACATCTTGTGAGAAGATCAAAGAGCTATGTCTTTGGAAATGATGTGTTTGTGAAGATAAAGAGATTTCAAGAAAGATTAATCTGTGCATTGACATTCATACATCCTAATTGATTGGTAACAACGTACATTCATTCATCATCTGATAAGGATCTCAGGTTGTGTACTTCTTGAACTCTTTGTTTTGGAATTTCTGTTTTAGATTTCTGTGTTGTAAATCATTTTAGTTCTTTCAAACTTTCTTGAGTAGGGTTCTCAAGAGGTAAAGATCTGAGTAGGGTTCTTAGAGTCTTTGTGATTTGTATTCTAATAGTGTTTTAAAATTCAGTATCTTTATCTAAGGTTGATAGAGATTATTACTTGTTTTGCTTGTAAAAGAATAATTTGATTTAGTAAAAACTCTAACCTAGTGTTGGTTGGAAGACACTGGATGTAGCCTCCAAGTTTGTGAGGTGAACCAGTATAAATTGCGGTGTCTTGTGTTCTTTATCTGTGTTTCTTTCATTGCTAGTATTTGGAAATCAATATACAATCAACAAGTAGCATTTCAGACATTAGATGCATTCTATGGTGAATCTAGATTGAAAGAAAATTCTGTTTTTGATAAAGGGTGATTGAGTGATAGATCCAAGTTTTAATTCCGCAAATTGTTTTAAAGAAAAGTTTTAAAAAACTGTTTTAACCAATTCGCCCCCCCTCTTGGTTATTTGAAGTGTGTTCATTGTATTTTCAATTGGTATCAAGAGCTGGTTCTTGAGATTTATTCAAGATCACTATCTTTCATAAAGAAAATGAATACTAATCAGATTACTTTCAAAGAGGATGCCTCCCTAAATAGTCCACCGATGTTTGAGGGAGAACACTTCAGTTTTTGGAAAAGTGGAATGCAGATCTTCATCTAATCTAATGACCCCAATGCATGGAATGCTATAGTAAAGGGTCCTTTGGCCCCAATGAAAACTGTTGATAGTAAATTGATTCCTAAATAATGGGATGAAATGACAAATGCTGAAAAAAGAATAATGCAATATGAGTTTAAGGCTAAAAATATGATCACCTCTGCATTTTCTTCTAATGAGTTTTTCAGGACTGTTAGGTGTAAAAGCACTAAGGAGATGTGGGAAATGTTAGAGGTTACTCAGGAAGGCACGAATGAAGTATGAAGATCAAGGAAACATGCCTTGATTCATGAGTATGAGATGTTTGTGATGAACTCCACAGAAACCATATCTCAAATGCAAACAAGGTTCATTCACATAGTGAATCATCTTCTTGGTCTTAGAAAGACTTTTGATGTTGAAGAGTTAAACATCAAAATCCTATAAAGACTTACAAGATCATGGCAACCAAAGTTTACAACTATAAAAGAATCCAAAGATCTCTGCAAAATGTCAATGGCTGCACTTTTCGCTAAGCTACTTGAATATGAATTAGAAATGTCTCAATTAACACATTCTGAGAATGCAGATAAAAAACAAAAGAGTATAGCTTTAAAAGCTGCATCATCAAATGTGGAGATACAAGAAGATGAGAGTGATGAAAACCTGAACCTAATAGTTAAGAAATTCAACAAGTTCGTGAAGAAAAGCAAGAACAGAAAGCTGTCAAAGTTCAACAGCAAAAAGGACAACAACAACAACAAATTCACCAACTTCACATGCTTTGAATATGGAAAACCTGGTCACATTAAATCTGATTGCCCAGTTTTTCTAAAGAAGCAACAAGGTGAAAGGAGGATTAAGAAAGATGTTAAGCCAAAGAAAACATATATTGCTTAGGAAGATAATGAATCAACAACATCCGGATCAACTAGTAAGAATGAAGAAGAAGCAAATATTTGTCTCACTTCAACTCTAAGTGATGATGAAAAATTCTCTAGTGTTAAATCTGAGGTGTGTCTTAGAGCAAAATCATCACTATGGTATCTTGACAGCGGTTGCTCTAGACACATGACCGGTGACATATCTATGCTTACAAATGTCAAACTAAAAGATGGAGGATTTGTCACATATGGGGAAAATGATAAAGGAAAGATAATTGGAGAAGGAAACATAGGAGATAACCTCAAGACTATGATCAGAAATGTTCTATATGTTGAAGGATTGAAACATAACCTCATAAGCATAAGTTAACTATGTGATAAAGGGTTCAATGTTTCCTTCAACGATAACTGTTGTTTGATCTGTGATAGTCAAAATGATGAGGTTATACATGTTGGTAAAAGGAAGGGCAACATATATGCACTTTCCATTGAGCATGCATTCATTCACAACACTAGTTGCCTAATCAATAAAACTAATGATACTTGGTTTTGGCATAGGAGAGCAAGTCACTTGAACATGCATCATATGAATAAGCTAATTAGAAAAGACTTAGTCATTGGCTTACCTAAGCTCAAAATTGAGAAGGATAAAATATGTGATGCTTGTCAAAAGGGGAAACAAACAAAGAATTCCTTTCAAAGCAAAAATGTTGTTTCTACTACTAAACCCCTTGAGTTATTGCATGTGGACTTATTTGGTTCTTCAAGAACTATGAGCCTAGGTGATAATTACTATTGTCTTGTCATTGTTGATTATTTTTATAGATATACATGGACTTTGTTTATAAGATCTAAGAATGATGCATTCACGACTTTTAGAAAATTAGCCAAGACTATTCAAAATGAAAAAGCTTGCAATATTGTTTCAATAAGAAGTGATCATGGTGGTGAATTCCAAAATGAAAACTTTGAAAATTTCTGTGAGGAATATGGAATCAACCACAATTTTTCTGCTCCTAGAACACCTCAACAAAATGGTGTTGTAGAAAGGAAAAATAGATCCCTTGAAGAAAGTGTTAGAACTCTTCTTAATGAAACAAACTTGCCAAAACATTTTTGGACTGATGCAGTGAGTACTGTTTGTACACCTTGAATAGACTACTCATAAGGCCTCTTTTGAAGAAAACTCCTTATGAGTTATACAAAGGAAGGAAGCCAAACATTTCACACTTAAGAGCATTTGGCTGCAAATGTTTTGTTTTAAATAATGGTAAAGATTTTCTTGGCAAATTTGATGCTAAAGCTAATGAAGGTATCTTTCTCAGTTATTCTTTACAAAGCAAAACACATAGAATCTTTTACAAAAGAACATTATATGTAGAAGAATCAGTGCATGTTATTTGTGATGAATCTAACACCTCCAAGGAGAAAAAAAATGTGATAATGATGCACAACAATTGGAAGATGTTATGCAGATTAATGAAAAGCTAAAGCTTGATTCAAATGACAAAGTGAAACATTTAACACCCATTCAAGAGCACAAGAATTGGAGAACTACTAAAGATCTTTCTCTTGACAATATAATAGGGGAAGTATCAAAGGGAGTTTCTACTAGATCCTCTTTAAGAAATCTTTATTGTACAATGGCATTTGATTCACAAATCGAACAAAAAAGCATTGACCAAGCTTTACTTGATGAACATTGGATGATGGTCATGCATGATGAATTAAATCAATTTAAGAGAAATGAAGTTTGGGAATTAGTTCCTAGACCCTCTTCTCATAAACCTATTGGCATCAAGTGGGTTTTTAGAAACAAACTTGATGAAAGTGGTATCATCATAAGAAACAAGGTCAGATTGGTTGCTAAAGGTTACAACCAAGAGGAAGGCATTGGTTATGATGAAACATATGCTCCAGTTGCTAGATTGGAGGCCATTAGGTTGCTGCTTGCTTATGCATGTCTAATGGGTTTTAAATTGTTTCAAATGGATGTTAAAAGTGCATTTTTAATTGGATATATTGAGGAGAAGATATATGTTGATCAACCTCCTGGTTTCATTGATTTTAAACATCCAAATCATTTTTTCAAACTAAGAAAAGCATTGTATAGTTTGAAACAAGCTCCAAGGTCTTGGTATGAAAGGTTGAGCAAATTTCTGATCAATCTTTCATAAGAGGACAAGTGGACAAAACTTTGTTCATCAATAAAAGAGGCAATGATATTTTGATAGTTCAAATTTATGTAGATGATATAATATTTGGTTCATCTAATCAGTCTATGTGCAAGGAATTTTCTATCTCTATGCAGCGTGAGTTTGAGATGTCTATGATGGGAGAATTGACATTCTTTCTTGGACTTCAAGTGAAGCAATTGAAGAATGGAACATTTCTCATCCAATCAAAGTACTATTTTGAAATGATTAAGAAATTTGAGATGGAAAAGAGTAAAGATGTTGTAACTCCTATGGCTACATCAACATATCTTGACTTAGATGACAAAGGAAAAAGTGTTGATGAGTCAAAGTACAGAGGAATGATAGGATCCTTGTTATACTTAACTGCAAGTAGGCATGATATAATGCTAAGTGTTTGCTTATGTGCAAGATATCAAGCAAATCCCAAGGAATCTCATCTTACTGTAGTAAAAAGGATTATCAAATATTTAAAGTCCACACCAAAAGTTGGATTATGGTATCCAAAAGGTACTTCTATTAGTATTATTGGATATTCAGATTTAGATTTTGTAGGGTGCAAATTGGATAGGAAGAGCACTAGTGGTACATGCCACTTGCTGGGAAGTGCTTTGATTTCTTGGCACTACAAGAAAAAATCATGTGTAGCCTTATCTACTACTAAAGCTGGATATATTTCTACTGGAAGCTACTGTACACAAAGTCTCTGGTTGAAGCAACAACTACAAGACTTTAGTGTTGAGCTACAGGAAATTCCCTTGTTGTGTGACAGCACAAGTGCAATCAACATATCTAAAAATCTAGTAATGCACTCAAGGACTAAACACATTGAGATCAGACATCACTTTCTCAGAGATCACATTCAAAAGGGTAATATCAACATTGAGTTTGTTGAAACTAATAATCAACTAGTTGATATATTCACTAAACCCTTAGCAAGAGATAAATTCTATTTACTTATAAACATGTTAGGAATTCTTGATGAATCTAATATATCATAGCTTGCATGTTGTGTGATAATTTGAATGATATTACATGCCATCTAGCTATATCATCACATGTGCTTGAAATTCGAAATAGAATGCATATACTCTATTTTTTCTGCATAATGCTCTGGTTTAATTGATTACAACTCAGAAGTATCGATTATTTGATGCTTAACCTGGATTTAGAGACATTTTCTGTGATATGTAATCGATCACACTATCGGAATAATCGATTACACTTCATATAAATTGAATTCTGATCCCTGTCTCGCTCTATTTTAATCGATTACCTTACGCAATAATCGATTACAGCTCAAAGAAAATACTTCTCTGTTCTAATACTCTCTATTTTAATCGATTACACTTCAGTGAAAACTCTCCTCTGATTCAAATGCTATCTGCCTTAATCGATTATGTAACGGAATAATCGATTACTGGTATGTTATCTGCCTTAATGAAGAATGAAATAATCGATTACGTTTCTTCTGTAATCGATTATGTATGGTAGTTACTAAAACTCTGCAGATTTTTTGAAAATGTAAACGTTCATATTTCGTTCAAAATTCAAAATTTGAATCTATAACTGTAGAGTTATGGCCTAGGAACGTGTAGTAACGGTTACAAAGCTTAAATTTCAAATTTGGGCACAGAATTTTGTCTATAAATTCAGCTTTTCTCAAGAGAGAAATTCCCACTTGAATTCTTTCTCTATTCAAGCTTGGGTTTATGAGTTTTCTTCTTTTCTTCTTCTAACCCAGATTTCGAAATACCTTTCTTACATAATGTCTACTTCTAAGAGAGTCAAAACTGGAAAAAGAAAGGTTGATGAGTCATCCAAATCCTCAGGGAACAGATTGCATTCTTGGTTCCTTGAAGAAAAGGATAGAATAACCTATACCCAGTTTAATGCCACCAAATTAATCATGCCCCCTAAATATCTGAACCTTGACTGGTTTGTCAAGGAAGGTTTTCAATTTCCTAGACTTCTTGAAATTCATGGATTGAAGAAGTTTGTAGAACTTCAGGGTCCTTTTACCCTGAGTTAGTGAAGGTGTTCTACACTTGTATGAAGGCTACCATGGAAGGAGTAATTCACTCTCAAGTAAAGGGTGTTACCATGGTGATTGATGAAGAGGTTTGGCAAGCTGTAGTTGGCATCTCTCCTGATGGAGCAAGAAAATTTGAGGAAGAAATAGGTGGTTATAATAGGATTGGCACCTATAGAGGGATGCTTCAAGACCCTCAAGCTAGGCTGAAGCTAAGGCTTGGCACTGGAAATATGACAGTGAAGGGAGACTTCTTCACTATCTCATTACCTACATCCTCACTCCTAGATCTACCAATCATGCACAAGCCATAGATGATGACCTACAGCTTGTGTATGGCATCAAATCTGCTACCCAAATTAACTGGCCACTTGTTTTTGTTGAGATTATGTTGAAGGCAAAAAGGTTGATCAACTATAGTTTTCCATATATTGTATTAATCTCCAGGTTTATTGATTACTTTCACATTAATGTCTCTGATGAGATAGTTGACAATACCTCAGACATTGTCAGTCTCATCAAAACCAAGCATCTCCAAAAGCTTGGTCTGACAAAAACACCACAAGGGTGGCAAATAATGGGTGAGTTGCAACAACCTGAAGGTGCTGTTGGAGTAGGAGGAAATTAAGATGAAGGAGCTGAAGCTGAGGCTGGATAAGGTGCTGCTGAGTACCAATACTCTCCTATTGAACCACTAATGGTTCAAAAGATGGAAGCTTTAGTCATTCTTCATCATGAACATAGGATTGAGACAAATTCATCTTTGGATGAGATGAAAACTAGGCTTGAAAATATAGAAGCTAGGCTTGTTCAAGATGATGTTAACAAAAATTAGCTAGCCTTTTATGTTTTCTTGCTTATGGTTTGCTTTGGTGTTGTCTTAGTTTATGTTTGTTTTAATTTTTTATGTTTTGTTTTATGATTAATGTACTGAGTTATTTCCACTAATGAAATGTAGTTTTATTTCTCACCTCTGTTTTTTATTGATTTTTTGTCTTTAATCAGCCAAATAGGGGGAGAAATAATCAAATAATTGATGCTTTGTTAATCAAATGATGGATGTTTTGTTCTATGCAAATGCTATGTTTTGTTCTGCTCTATTTATTTTTACAAATATGTCTAAGTAAGGGGGAGCAAATGATTATGAAATGCATGAATACTTGAAACTTAATATACTTAACACTTGTTCCTGGCAAGAGGCTAATTTGTTTCAGGTTGATTAAGCATAATGCCCATTCCTATCTTTCATTCCTCAAGGAAGTTAAAAGATATCTTTCACTCTCAAGGAACTTCAATGATAAACAAATGATTAAATGAATTTGAATTAAATTTGACATGTTAAAAGCCAAAAAGGGGGAGATTGTTAGATACAGGGGGAGTTGGAAGAAGGGGCTGCAAGTTTATCAAAGCAAGGCTTAAGTATTTGGCTTGAAGTTTTAGCTTTTTACATGCCCAATTATTTTGATGGCATTTGTAATTTGTCTAACTGGTTCAAGTACATTGCCTAGTGATCCTTGCATTGCATAATTCATTTACATGCATTCCTATGTAGTATAGAGGATTAAATGCTTGCATTTGCAAAGAAAATCACATGGCTTATGTTTTTGGAAAAATCAGATTTTGCACTGTGTTAATCGATTAATAGTATTATGTAATCGATTACATATGTGTGTTAATTTTTGGAAAAGACATGATGAACACTTTAATCGATTACCACTCTTCTGCAATCGATTATCAAGTGTTATTTTCAAAATATGTCTATCTGCTTTAATCGATTACTAAGTGCATTTTACATTTATATTTAAAGGCTTTATGGGTCTGCACGTAATTGATTCAGAACATTTTGTGAGAACGAAAATATACTTTTGAGAGAGACTTACCAATGGCTTTAAATGCATTCAAAAGTTCAAGAAACTGATTTTACTTAGAGAGACACATCTTGTGAGAAGATCAAAGAGCTATGTCTTTGGAAATGATGTGTTTGTGAAGATAAAGAGATTTTAAGAAATATTAGTCTGTGCATTGACATTCATACATCCTAATTGATAGGTAACAACATACATTCATTTATCATTTGTTAAAGATCTCAGGTTGTGTATTTCTTGAACTCTTTGTTTTAGAATTTCTATTTTAGATTTCTATGTTGTAAATCATTTTAGTTCTTTCAAGCTTTCTTGAGTAGGGTTCTCAAGATGTAAAGATCTAAGTAGGGTTCTCAGAGTCTTTATGATTTGTATTCTAATAGTGTTTTAGAATTCAGTATCTTTATCTAGGGTTGATAGAGATTATCACTTGTTTTGCATGTAAAAGAATAATTTGATTTAGTAAAAACTCTAACCTAGTGTTGGTTGGAAGACACTGGATGTAGCCTCCAAGTTTGTGAGGTAAACCAGTATAAATTGTTATGTCTTGTGTTCTTTATCTGTGTTTCTTTCATTGCTAGTATTTGAAAATCAATATACAATCAACAAGAAGCATTTCAGACATTACATGCATTCTATGATGAATCTAGATTGAAAGAAAATTCTGTTTTTGATAAAGGGTAATTGAGTGATAGATCCAAGTTTTAATTCCGCAAATTGTTTTAAAGAAAAGTTTTAAAAGATTGTTTTAACCAATTCACCCCCCCTCTTGGTTATTTGAAGTGTGTTCATTGTATTTTCAATGTTGAATTAGATTTTGGAAGACAAGTTGCTTATGGATGTAGGGTACAACATTTGCAAAAGTTGGCTATTTGTATTTTAAGCCAAACTTGTAGTGCTTCAGGCTGTGAGCGGAATTGGAGTGTATTTGAGCACATTCATTTAAAACAAAAAAAGGTTGGAGCATCATAATTTAATGATTTAGTCTATGTTCATTACAACTTGAGGTTGCAAAATAGGTATTATTATATTTTTATTCTTTTTCATTGTTTATCTTTCTATATTACATGTGGTTACATTTTTGTGCATGTGCTTAGGAAAAAGAGACAACAAAGCTATGATCCTATCAATTTGGAAACACTTGATGACCATGTTGATTGGGTAATGGAGGATTCACCACCATTCTTAACCGTAGAGGAAGTGGATGCATTACGCAAACATCTTACAAATATGACCATTCAACCACTTTCAAATGGTATTGGTATATTTTAATCATATTTTTATTTCAAATTTGTTTCATACTTGTTATCTCAAAATGCTAATTAGTAATTAGTATTTTCTATCTTTTTTTTTACATAGGTCCTTTAAATTTGGATGATGATGTTGATGAAGCACAAGACAATCCCATGGAAAACATGAATTTAAATGAAAGCAATGTTGATCATGAAGTTACAATGGGAGATTCTTCTGAGTTTTTTAATGAAGAAGAAGTTCTTGAAAATGACAATGACTTAATTTATGCCCCTTGATCGTAGAAAACAGTTGAAGTGTTGAATTTGTTTAGGAACATATGTTGAACTTAAACTTATTTTATTTAGCTTATGTTTGTGATCTTTGTTACTTGTTTGTTTGAACTTGGACAATGATGTTTTTTTAACATTTTGGTATCTAATTATCTATGTTATGGAATAATATTAATTTGTGATTTTTTTATAAATATTTTAAGACATTATCATGCGGGTCAATCAGTGACCCACCGGTTCGACCACTGACCGAGTCATGTGGATCAATCAGTGACCCACTGGTTCGACCACTGACCCAGTGACCCAGTACCCTGACCGGGTCAATCACCGAGTCTGTTTTTAAAACTATGCCAATATCCTTTCATTTTTATATATTACTTTTATTCCTTACAGTTAACGTCGTTAACTAAAGTCAATTGAAATATATGAGCAAACGAAATTATCCACTACAGTAAATTACACTCGCACCCTATGTGTTTATCTCAAATTGCACCCAATACCCCTTCCTTTTTATACATTATTTTTACCTGACGCCGCAAATGTCCAGGGAACCAGACGCAGTGGTGATGGTGGCCGAAGCTATGACGGGGGACAGAGAGGTGGTGGAGGTGGATATGGCTGTGGCAGCGGCTACATTGGTGGTGGTGGTTGCTTCGGCAGGAATGGGTGCACTTGGACGCTGTGTTGGTCAGTGAGGACGACAATGAGGACGAAGAGATATTTTTGTCGTGGGAGAGGGAGGAGGAGGAGATGGAGGTGGTGGTGGTAAGTTAATTGAAGAAGGGTTGTTGAAGAAGAAAAGGATTTGTAAAACCCAAAATGTGATTTTGAGGAAGACGATGAGGATATTTTATACATAAATTTGATTGTGTGGCAATCACATTTTTTAATTGAAATTCTTTCACTTTCAAAATTATGTGTTTAGATAAAAATTAAATTTCTTCATTTTCAAAATTTTATATTTAGATAAAGAAATTGAATTTTCAGTATCATTCAAGATTGTAAACAAGCGCAGACACACAATATGGCTAGGATTACTCTGCGGCGCCACCTTATGGCCGCTTCCCACCACCGGATTCACCCTCGAGAGCTGCAAATCAAAGACTGTAAAAATCCCGAAGTCTTGGTCGGGTCGGATATGGGCACGAACCCTCTGCAGCCAAGACTTAAATAAAAAATTCCCTTGAGCCACCCGCTGACTGAGGCTCCGACAAAGTACAATGCATTGGCAGTGCCAAACCTCCGGCAACATTGGTGGAGTTCACTCTCAACGATGTCAATGGGTTGGACTTCTACGATGTGAGTTTGGTCAACGGTTACAATCTTCCGATGCTGATCGTCGCCAAGGATGACACCAGGGGCAGGTGCAGCGCCATCGGTTGCTTCGTCGACCTCAACAACAGGTGTCTGGCGGAGCTAAGGGTGGCGTATTCGAACGGAAGCCGCGGGAGCACGATGTGTCGGAGCGTGTGCAAGTGTCTATAAAAGAATAGAATTTCAATTTTTCACGTTTTATAAGAAAATTAAAATTTCACATTTTTAGTTGTTTAAAATTTTGTTTTAAAATTCTAAAAAGTTAAATTCTTCATAAAAAAATCCAAACAATGAATTTTAGGTTAAAGAATTTTAAATTCTATGATAAATTATTTTTCTTAATTAAAATTTTTTATTCAAACGGTCTCTTAAAAAGTTATGTGACCAACATGTATCTACTTCTTGTTAAATTATTAAACGGTGTTTAGAAGGAAAGAGATATAAGTGTAATGTAAGTTAAACAATTAAGAAAAATTTTGTAGAATAAAAAAAGGAAGGATATCAAATACAATTTTAAAAAAAATACAGGGAGTGTAATTATAATTTATTCTAATAATAATTGATGTAATCAATGCAATAATTGATTAAATATAAGAAAAATTATAAATTAGAGCAATTAAAGGAAAATAAAATCATAATAAGCCAAACAAATAGTATACGCATTTAATTATTTGGATATGCTTAGAATTTCTTTTTGGTAATGATATGATTGGAATTTAAATTATTATTATTATTCGGATATAGTTAGGATTTATTATGATTAGCAAAATACTCTTCACGCGGCAATGGTTTCTTTTTTAATTTTGGGTGAAATATTTTTAAGGCCAATTGTCATTAATGCATTCAGCGTTTTTTCATGTATAAATTATTTACAAATTTCAAATGTGTTTATTAAAATATTTGAGCACTGACTAAGCACGCATTGATGCTTTGATTGGAAATAAATTGATGCAACAATCGAAAAAAAAATGTAAGGTAAAGTACACATGCCCATTGCAATGTCAGCTCAAGAAAGCCATCTAGGTAAAATGTGTTGATATATTATCATATCAGAAATACTTTATTGTAAAAATGAGAAAGTTTAGAAATTAGAATAATTTTGGAAAGATATTTTAGTTAATTTTTAATTTTTTTATTAATTAAAAAATTTATTTGAATATTTAATAAATAATTTCTTTAATAGATTTTAGTATTTTTTAAAAACGTTAATTGAAGTAATATTTTTTAAAATATTAACTTATAGTTTTTAGTTTTCTATATTTTGTTTTTTATCATTAATATATATGTATATATTCAACTTTCTAGTTTTCATTTTTAAATAAATCATGATTTTATTAATTTTTTTGTTAATTAACTAATTTTACCAAACAATTATAACTCAATAAATTAGTTTTTTTAGCTTCATGTTACTAGTTAGGACTATGTT
>PYAF01002678.1:114516-131116 GCA_007407185.1 Glycine tomentella | reverse complement strand
AATTTGTGAATCATATTTAAACATTAATAAAAACATGTTCAAATGTTAAAGACAATTTGAAGTTTCAATGACAACATTTATGTTTTAGTATTTGAAGTTTTGAGAGAAGAGATTATACATTAACAATGTGAAAAGTTATACCCGATTAATACATAGACATTGAACTTACAAGTTTTTAGTTCAAATCAATTTTTCCCTTATTTATTCAATTAAAGAAAAAATTATATTTTAAACTAAATTATTTTATTAATGTTCAAATTTCTTCAAATAACAATATATAAAGTTTTAATAAAACACAAACTTGATGCATATATATATATATATATATATATATATATATGAAAATATAGTATACATACAAATTCTAGTGCAATTTTTATAACGTTTAACATTTTATTGTATATCAATCTTGTTAACTATTATATATATATATTAATATATATTTTTATTAATTAGAATATAATAGATTAATACAAAGTTATTATATATACAATTATTATTTGTACAGGGCATGAGACATTAAGTTAGTATCTATACATAGTAATAAAAGAATGTTGGTTCCCAGCTTCTCCTAGCTTTGCAGGTTCGGTTTCCGCTTCTCCAGCTTTGGCAGGTTCTCCTCAGCTTCTCCCAAGTTTGGCACTTCTCCATCCAGAGCACCAAGGTAACCGAACCACGAGCAGAAGCAGAAGCCAAAGCAGGAGGTGGAAAAAAAAATTGAAAAGCAGTAGAAGAATTGTGCCATTGCATCCTCACCAACTCTCCCACTGATTCCTCAACAATCCCGTTGATTCCTCAACAACTATTCTTCTTTCACATAGATATAAAACAATGTTGATTTTGCTGACGTGTCGCGCTCTCATGCCTCCATAGGCTTTTGTCATACGTGTCCTCCTCACAGCTTCCATTGGCTATTTCACTTGGGCTTATTCCGGAGTGCGTCCTGGACATTTCTTCCATAACCGAAACTACTCCATGGAGTTTTTCTCTGTAATCAACAACAACTCTGTCCCAGCTATCATGCACGTGCCCGCTGATTGCTCAACTACTATTTTTGCTTTGCACCTTTCTTACTCTGTTGTCTCTGTCATTCTTCTGAGCTTCCACTTTTTACAATTTGTGAGACACACTCTACCTCTGCGTCCTGTTGATTTGTGTTTACACGTTTGCCCATTTATTTTTGCAGCATAGCAATGCTCGTCAAATGAAGAGAGGCTCATTTGTTCTCCCTACTCTGCTTCTTCAACGACCTCAACGTTTAGAGCCTGAAACACAAAGAGAGTCTAATTCGTTCTCCCTGCTCTGCTTCTTCAGTGACCCCAACGTTTAGAGACTGAAACAATCATTTAACCGACATTAATGGCACGTAGTAAGTTCTTCCTTATGTTGTCACAGAATGTTGCTACCGTTTGGCTCATTTTAAAATTATTTTTTGTTTTGACCACCAGTTTTTCGTAAACTAAATACCATCGTTGAAGTTAATGATGAAAAGAAACTTGGAAAATTGTTGTTAAATGTATGGAGTATACTGAAAGGAGCTTTGTGTACCATTGAGGCAATTTTGGTCGACAAGGAGGTTAGTTTCTTTAAGTGTTATTGTTAGTTTTGTATGTTAGCAACTTCTATGTACCATAACTTCATATATTGGTTAGTTTCTTTAAGTGTTGTTGTCAATTTTTCATATCAGCAACATCTATCTACCATAACTTCATATCAGCAACTTCTATGTACCATATCTTCATATATTGGTTAGTTTCTTTAAGTGTTGTTGTCAGTTTTGTATATCAGCAACTTCTGTGTACCATAACTTCATATATTTATTAACCAGGGTGATAAAATACTGGCCCAGATGAGGAATGTTGATGTTGGGATGATGGATGACATTTTTCGTGTTGGTCAATGCTATGTTATTCAGAACTTTGAAGTGGAAAAAAATGTTGGTCAATAAAAGACTACCAGAGATGCTTTTAAAATCAACCTGGTCAAGACAACCAAAATTATGTCCCATGAAATGACTGACATACCTGAGACAATGTATGATTTTACAAAGTTTGATGTCATTCTCAATGGATCTGTCACACCTGATTATTTGATAGGTGACATTTAGTGTAAGTATTTCATGCATAAATGAGTTATATAACATGTTATTCATTAAATGTCTTTGGTAATGGTATGTTCTTGAATATGTTGTTGGTGAGGTTGTTGAAGTTGTTCGATGGCACTTAGAAGGGACACCAAAGAATGTTTCTTTCAATCTAAAAGATGAATGGTATTGTTTGGTTATCCACAGCTTACTTATTTTGTACTTAATATTGTTGTCCTGGACCTAATAATAACATATATTAATTGTTGATTCATAACATGAAACAATGACAATGTGTTGAGTTGTACTTTATCGGAGGCACTTGCTTTAGAGTTGAAGGATTGTTTGGATAAACATGTGAGTGGTCCTGTTGTGCTGCTGCTTACCATGGCTAAAATCAAAGAAGCTAGAGGTATTATTGATAAGTCGTGTTTTCAATGTTAGTTTTTCCTTGGTTATAAATGGCTGCTATTGTAATTGAATCATTTTGATGCAGGCCCTTACCCTCTATCAATACAAAATTCCATGTATGGTTCTCACATCTTTGTCAACAGTGACATTAAGGAATAGTTGAATTCAAGGATCAATTGAGGTTTTTGTAATTATCGTATCTCTTTTATGTTATTGTGTTATATTTGGTAATGTTCTGTTATAAATATATATCGTTTAATATTCCAGCATGGATCCAAGTCAACAAAGTATAAAGACATATGGCCAACTAGGAACCCAGATTTCTGGTTCTTCTTCCTATTCTAATGTGGATCGCTTTTTGTATAATGCACAAGTGAAGTATTTACATCAAATTAGCTAAGTTAAGAAGGTATCAATCATAATGGGTGGATTTTTGGATTGTCAATTTTCCAATCAACCTATAATGGTTTGTCATTTCTGTTGTAGGAGTGTATGTGTGTGACTATGGCTACTATACAAAAGTTGTTGATAGCCAATGGTTGGGTTTATAATGCATGCCCCAAATGTAACAAAAGGGTTGATGCCCAAGCTTTGCCTATTATTTGTGTTGGCTGTGGTAATGAAAGTGCAAGCTCTATACTAAGGTAGTGTTGCCAAAATTCATACATTTCGGTGTTGCTGCTCACTGTGTAAATATCTAAATTGTTGTTTGACTGTTGTGCCATAGATATCGTATTGATGTTAGGGTAACTCAACCACGTGAATATGCTATTTTTACATTGTGGGATCGCAATTGTGTTGCTTTGATAAATGAAAGTGTAGCTGAAATTAATAAAAAAATCATTGCTGAGGTTGGATATTATGTTGATGTAAGTTCCACGCTATAATATTGTTCTGTCATATTAAACCAGTATCTTCAATGCGTCGGCTTCAGGATAAACTCGGCTCCTTCACAACATTTTTCAAATTTCCATCTTCTATAACATCCCGGATCCATTGTTACCTTTCATCCTAGATATCATAATCAACTCGGACCTCAATAACTCGGTCATCATCAACTTGTTGCTGGTCATTATTTTCTTCATTGGTTTCTCCCCCTACTTCAGCTCGAACAAGAGGAATGGATTCTTCATGTCGGATAGAAACTCGGACTTTGGGCTACGAGATATCATGATTGATCTCTTCTTCATCAAAGATCTCATCCCGGCTTCTTACTAACTTCTTATTGATTGGATCCCAAAGTCTGAACCGAACTCGGTTTTCGGTGAAAGCCCAGCTACAGATTTGTGACTTAACTTTCTTAAAATCAGCTGAAATGTATCATAATTGGTCATAGTCACAGTATTTACCATCTCAAAATCTGCTGAAATGTACCATAACTGGTCATAGTTAGAGTATGACCAAAATCTTTCATTTGGCTGACTGTCCACAGCAACATGTCATTTTACGAAAAAGTCAAAGTATGGCCAAAATCTTAAATAACAAGTTGTGATTGGTGAATTCAAAGGTGAATTACTCGAAATTGGTTTATGGTATATCAATATATTATTTAGCACACTTTTCATTTCAAATTATTTCAATGTTAAATAGATTTTCAATCATACTAAATTGTCAGGTTAGTCAAACATGGAACAAGACACTCTTAAGACAAAGGTTGATACTAAAGCTGCAAGGATAAAACAAAAATTGATATTACAAGGAAAGAGATTGGTCAAATATAAATATAGAAGTACTAACAGGACATAACTGACCAATGAAAGTGAAGGTTAGAAATGTCTTTCCTTTTATTCACATTGTGGTGTTTTTAAATCATGTGTGATGTTGATGCAAATAAATAATGTTTATACAGACTAAAATTAACTATGGCATGTGTAATGCTAGTGTTTTTAAATTGTGTTTAATGTAGAAACAAGTCATATTTTAATGTGATCTGACAGTGACGATGAACTCTCAAATGGTATTCATCATTATGTTGATCACATTGCTACAGGTTTGTCTGTATATTCACAAAGTGTTTGGTTAACCACAATGTTTCTAATGTCAAAGTAATTTCGTGCACTGTTGTTGGGATGTTACAACTGCAAGATTAAGACGGAGGAGCATACTGCAAAGTAAGCGGTTATGAAAACAGAAACAGAACACTACTCAGAACACACAGATGAGCCATCAGCATGAAGGTTTTGCATCTCTACATTGATATCCAAAACATTCTAATATCAGTTATGTCATGTTTGTAATCTTTTATTTTGTAAGATATGTTGATTTAGGAGATGCTACTGAGACATGTCCATATTGCCAAGCTATCATGTAGTATGAAGAAAGTTTGAGGAAAAATAAAAAAGGTATTAATGGAAAATATAGTCTTTGTTGTAGTCTTGGAAAAATACAACTACCTTTTTTGAAGGATCCACCAAAACTGCTACAACGATTACTATGTGATCAACAATCAAGTGAGAGCAGGAATTATCAGCAATATATCAGAACTTACAATATGATGTTTGCTTTCAGCTCTTTCTGTGCCAATATAGAGAGCCATTTGTAGGCCACCAATTTATAGAATTCATGGACAATCATGTCATTTAATTGGAAGCCTATTACCAATGCTTGGGAAACCTTAAAAATTTACTCAACTGTATATCTATGATACAGAGAATGAGGTTCAAAACAGACTTGGTGGAAGAAGGGAAAATTTTATCATGCAATTTTTATTATAGATTAGATCTTATAATTATTATTGTGTTATGTTGTTGACTATGTATATCCTACAAAACTGTTTGTTATTGGTTATGTTGTCCTTGTATTACACCACAAATTTATAACATTTAGTTCATCAGACATGATAAAAACAAGCACCACTCACAATTTCCTGTAATTTTCAGGTGGGAAAAGCACCTTGACTCACATCTTGTATCACAATTGAAAGAAATGATTGATGAATACAATGTTTTTGCTAAGTCTTTTAGGATGGCTAAAGACAGATATCACAAGTGTCAGACACAAAATTTTTAAATTACAATTAATTTTAGATAGGAAAAAGGATGGGAGGATTTACAATTTGCCCACAGTTTCTGAAGTTGTTGCAATTATTATTAGGGATGCAGCTCAGCCTATGAATAGAGATATTGTCCTTGAAAAACAGAGTGGACAATTGCAAAGAATCAGTGAGCTTCATCCAAGTTATCTAGGACTACAATATCCTCTTCTATTTCCTTATGGTGAGATGGATACCGCAATGATATCAAGTATAGAGATATAGAAAACTCAGCTGAAAGAAAGAGAAACAAACTTAATATCAGAGAATGATGGAATTTATTGAGATCTAGAAGACTTTTTCAGCAATTTATTGTTGATGGTTACACAATGATGGAATCAGAACGATTGTTGTTTATAAGAACACATAAAAAGCAGCTACGTTGTGAGAAATATAACACTTTGATTGCCTCACATGAAAGAGTTGATAATCAGTGTGGTAATAGTGGAAAGCGTATTGTCCTTCCTTCATCATTTGTTGGAAGCCACAGGTATATGGATCAATTATACTTTGATGGAATGACCATATGCAGCACGGTTGTATTCCTAGATCTATTCTTAACCTTCACTTGTAATCCTTATTGGCCAGAAATTCAAAGGTCTGTGATAGCGCTTAATTTGACTTCACCAGGTTGGCTCGATGTTGTCATAAGAATTTTTAAACTCAAGCTAGAACAATTCATTTCAGACTTGAAAGATAAACAATTTTCGGGCAATGTGGTTGCATGTAAGACCTACACTACAAGTCATTTATTATTATCAACTTCAATTTTTTTGCTTGGTGTTTTGTCTGATGTAATACCCTGAGTTTTAAGCATGAGTTTAAGCTTAAGATTAGTTATATATAATCATGCATTAGTCTCCCAAGAAAGGGAAGCTTAAGAGAAGCAAGAGGCTGTGTCGACCAGCTGGCGCGATCCGCGTGGATCTGGCGCGACCAGCGTGGGAGATTCGAATCTGTGGCGCGATCAGCGCGGTTGTGGCGCGGTCCGCGCGAGAGCCCAAATCTGGGCTGTGGATTCGAATGGATGGCGCGGTTTGCGTGGGCATGGCGCTAACTACGTGGGATGTTCGAGTAGATGGCGCGATCCGCGCGAGGTTTGGCGCGATCAGCGCGGGAGGTTGAATCAGTGCTGTGCTTTAGTCCAGTTCGCGCGATCAGCGCGGGGAACGACACGATCCGCGTGGGACTTTTAAACCAGCCTTATATCAGTTCGTGCTGGACGCGAAAAAGGGGAAAGAGGGTGTCTTCTTCTTTCTCCTCTGCCCTAGACTTCATTGTTGAGACCCTTAAGCTTCCTAGAGCCATAGATCTTGATCAAAACACCTTCTTATGGCCTATTCTAGTGAGAGAAACACATTGGAAGCTTGAATCACTCATCCTTTCTCTTGAGAAACCCCTTTTGAGTGAGATTTTGGAATCCCCAAGGAAAATCTCAGAGAACTTGAGAGTGGCTGAGACCCATTGCGTGGGAAGGACACCAGAGCTTGAGGAGGTGGTCCTAGGGTCGTCCTCGACGCCGTTTAGGACATGAGCTTGATATCTCGGGTGGTGGTAGCCACGGTACCGGGGAAGCTGGTATTTTGCTTAGAGCAGGTAAACTCTTGGTCCTTGATTGTATGTCCTTTGATGTGTTCCACCATGCTCCAAATGGAGGAATGGTTTTGATGTGATTTATTGTGTGTATGTGGAACATGAATGTAAATGTGAGTTGAACCCTTTGATGAGGGAATGATATGTATTGAATGTATATATTTGAGATGTAAGTTGAACCCTTTGATGAGGGAATGATATGTATTGAATGTATATATTTGAGATGTAAGTTGAACCCTTTGATGAGGGAATGATATGTATTGAATGTGTATGCTTGAGATGTAAGCTGAACCCTTTGATGAGGGAATGATATGTATGGTATGTATTGGCTTGGTACGCTTGAGATGCAAGCTGGACCCTTTGATGAGGGAATGATATGTATTGAATGTATATGCTTGGGATGTATGCTGAACCCTTTGAAGAGGGAATGATATATATTGAATGTGAATGCTATGATATGAGCTCTTCAGCCTGTGATAGGCGTGATTGACTATAGACTGACTATGGATTCTGGGAATGAACGGATGTAATCCTATGGTAGTAGGATAGATGACTTGAGATTGAGTAAGCCCTGTTGTGAGATGTGCTTGTGATATAGACGTAGCCTCCGAACGGAGATGTTCCTATATGCACAGATGTAGCCTCCTCAGGCAATTGTGTTGAGATAGGTTACGAGATGTTCTTGTGATATAGATGTAGCCTCTTGAACAGAGATGTTCCTATATACACAGATGTAGCCTCATTAGAAGGAGATGTGCCTGTTATATATAGATGTAGCCTCTTGATTGAGATGTTCCTATATATATACAGATGAAGCCTCCGCTACACACATGAGATGTTCCTGTTATATAGATGTAGCCTCCTAAAGTGGAGATGTTCCTATATATACAGATGTAGCCTCATGTAGATGATTGAATCCTGGCATGAGATGTTCCTAGTATATAGATGTAGCCTCCTGAGATGAGATGTTTCTATATATCTAGATGTAGCCTCTGTAGGATAGGGTTGGATGTAATGAATGGCGGTATGCCATGAGTATAGCCTGATTGTGGTCAGGTAGTGATTTACCCCATGAACGGTTGTAGGCCGTGCTTGAGGCACCTGGTTGTGGCCAGGAGGATGAGAATTGAGATTGTTTGTTGCTTGATGATGGTATGGTTGAGATTCTGGTTGAATCTGAGAATGATTGTCTTGGATATATTATTTCATGTATATGTTGAAGTGAACCAGGGGAAGGAAATACCTTCAAAGGCCCTGAGTTTACTGAGATTTTATATCTCATCTCGTGTGTGGAGCTTATGTTTTGCAGGTGAATCCTCAGGAGGAGCAGACAGGTCCCAAGGCAAGAAGCCTATGCAGGGATAGCTGTGATTTGTAAACCTTAAGCTAGATGATATGAGCAGATGGCTCTGATGTTTTGTATTATGCCTTTGGTTTTATTTTGTACCCTGAGGGGAGTTGTATGTACAGTTTTGTACTCAGACACACGGAAATTTGATGTAGATTCACCCTGATATATGTACAGTGTATATGATGATGGCATTTGTTGATGCCCTTTTCCTTTATTGTATGCTTCCAAACTGCTTAACTCTGATGATTATTGTTAATGATAGTAATTAAGGCTTGGTAATGACCTCGGTTGTAGCTGGGGCGTTACATTATGGTATCAGAGCAGTTTTGATAGGGAAGCATTGTACATATGGTGAATTGTGTGTCTTGTGTGTTTGTTCTGGATGCTCATTATGGTTGTTGCATGTGTAACTGTGAGAGTGAGCCTGATCAACTCACCCTTTTATGTGATATGTGCAGTACCATGGTGAGAACCTAGAACAACGGGGGTGAGGCGGGTGCAGATGAACACCCTGACCCAGTGGCAGCCGCCTTGGCCGCTATGCAGCAGGAGATAGCTGCAAGAAGGCAGGCTAATGAGGCCTTGATGAAGGCCAATGAGGAGTTGATGGCTGAGTTGAGAGCTCAGCGTAGAGAGGATAAAGCACCTTCTCCACATCTTGTACCTGAGGGCGAGGGTAGTCGCCAGATAGGTGGAGCTAGCCAGCTCGGAGGAGGACCTTCACAGTCACTCTTGGAGGAGGAGACTGTGGCTAGAGGGAGGATGCTTACAGCTTTTCTTAAGCATGATCCTCCGGTGTTTCATGGGGATTATGATCCCGTGGTGGCGGCCCGGTGGTTGCAGGCATTAGAGAAGATATTCACAGTGATGGAGTGTTCAGACCATCACAGACTCCTATATGCCACTTACATGTTACATGGAGATGCCCATGAGTGGTGGGTTACCACAGCTGAGCTGATGAGAGGCCAGGGAGAGGCTATCACCTGGCGGGATTTTGAAGTCCAGTTCCTGGACAGATATTTTCCGCGAGATGCCAGAGAGTAGAAGCAGGCGGAGTTTGAGACCCTTGTCCAGGGGCAGATGTCTGTTGACTAGTATTTGGCTAAGTTCAATGAATTAGCCAAATATGCTCATTTCAGGAGGGAGTTGCCTGATAATGAGGCGCTTGCAGCTAAGTTCCAGAGGGAACTTAGAGAGGATATTGAGGAGAGGATCGCCGACAGTGGGTCTCGAGATCTGGGGAGTCTGGTCAAACAGTGTAGACAGGTGGAGGATATGATCAGGAGGCGACGTGGCAGCCATCCTATTCCTCCTAGTAGACCTGATGTGAGGAGATCCGGTGGTACAGGCCCAGCCGGGAGGGGCAAGGGCAGAGATCTGAGAGTCTCTTCCTCTTCAGACAGATTTAAGAGGAGCCAGAGAGATAGACCACCGAGACAAGGCCCAGGTCCGAGATGTGCTACATGTGGGAAGACCCACTGGGGTGCGTGCTCTACTGGTATGTTGGTGTGTTTCAGATGTGGCAAGCCTGACCACTTTGCTAGACAGTGTTCCCAGGCCAGAGAGCGGACTATAGCTGCTCCTGTGATTTCAGCAGCACCCACCACAGGCCGGATATATACAGTTGATGCGAGGGAGGCAGCTAGAGCTCCAGATTTGATTAGAGGTACGGTTTTGATTGGCTTGTGTGATGTTAGAGTATTGTTTGATTCTGGAGCCACCCACTCGTTCATGAGTGATCACACTGCTCTAGGACTGGACTTGCCTATGTCCAGGCTTCCTTCTCCCATGGAGGTGACCACAGCCTCTAGAGAGCAGTGTAGAGTGGAGATGTGTTGTAGAAATATGCATTTTCTATATGATGGCAGAGATTATAGTGTGGATCTGTATTGTTTGGGCATGCCTACCCTTGAGATTATTTTGTGTATGGATTGGTTGACCAGATATGGAGTCATGTTGGATTGTTGCCACAAGAGAGTGGTTGTGCCTTCAGATGCTGTAAGCCAGAGTCTAGTGACATTCCTCTTAGTGTTACAAGCCTGTAAAGAGTTGAGAGGAGGGGCTCAGGGTTATCTGTTGATGAATACAACGGTGGAGAGGAAGGGAGCGGATATGTCTGAGATTCCGGTGGTAAGTGAGTTTGTTGATGTGTTCCCTGATGAGATTACACAACTTCCACCGGACAGGGGAATAGAGTTCTCCATTGATTTGGTTCCAGGTGTGGGACCCATCTCCATAGCTCCTTACCGCATGTCTCCTTTAGAGTTAAAGAAGTTGAAGGCACAGATTGAGGACTTGTTGTCCAAAGAGTTTATCAGACCGAGTGTGTCACCGTGGGGAGCACCGGTCCTCTTTGTGAAGAAAAAAGATGGGAGTATGAGACTTTGTGTTGATTACAGGCAGTTGAATAAGGTTACTATTAAGAATAAGTACCCTCTGCCTCATATTGATGATTTGTTAGATCAGTTGAGGGGAGCCTGTGTGTTCTCCAAGATAGACCTGAGATCCAGATACCATCAGATTCAGATTAAGCCCGGTGATGTACCGAAGACGGCGTTCAGGTCGAGGTATGGTCATTATGAGTTTCAGGTCATTCCTTTTGGATTGACTAATGCCTCAGCAGTGTTCATGGATTACATGAACAGAATTTTTAGATCATACCTGGATCAGTTTGTGGTGGTGTTTATAGATGATATACTGATCTATTCCAGGAGTCAGGAGGAACATGTTGAGCACCTCAGGACTGTTTTGCAAATTCTGAGAGACCATCAGCTGTATGCTAAGTTATCTAAGTGTGAGTTTTGGCTTTCAGAGGTGAAATTCCTGGGCCATGTGATTTCTGCAGCTGGTGTATCAGTGGATCCTAGTAAAGTGGATGCTGTGATGACTTGGGAGAGGCCCAAGAGTGTTTCAGAGGTCCGTAGTTTCCTTGTTCTGGCAGGATACTACAGGAGGTTCATTCAGGGGTTTTCACAGATGGTATTACCCTTGACCCGTCTTACCAGAAAGGGTAACCCATTTGTATGGACCCATGAATGTGAGGAGTGTTTCCTGAGACTGAAAGAAAAATTGACCACAGCTCCAGTGTTGGTTCTTCCTGATCCGGAAGGACGTTTTGAGGTATATTGTGACGCTTCCAAGCGGAGTCTTGGTTGTGTGCTGATGCAAGAGAAGCGGGTTGTTGCCTATGCTTCTAGACAGTTGAAGCCACATGAGGAGAGTTACCTTACTCATGATTTAGAGCTTGCGGCTATTGTCTTTGCTCTAAAGGTATGGAGACACTATCTGTATGGTGCTCAGCTGGTAGTATTCAGTGATCACAAGAGTCTTAAGTATCTCTTTGATCAGAAAGAACTGAATATGAGACAAAGGCGATGGATGGAATTCCTCAAAGATTATGATTTTGAGTTGAGGTACCATCCAGGCAAGGCGAATGTTGTTGCAGATGCCTTGAGCAGGAAGCATGTGAGTGTTACCTGCATGATGATCTCTGACTGTGAGTTGATTGAGTAGTTCAGAGATATGCACCTTAATGTGACTGAGGGTGCCAGTGGTCTTGAGCTGAGTAGGACCAAAGTTGGTAATGAATTGATACAGAGGATCCGAGAGGCTTAAAAACAGGATGATTATGTGGTAAACCTGTTGGGCCAGCAAGATTTTAGCTGGGAGCCTGATGATTTGATGATGTATCAGGATCAGATTGTGGTGCCTAAGGACGAGTTGGTTGATGCAGTTCTGACTGAGGCTCATAAGAGCCAGTTTAGTATTCATCCAGGTGCTACCAATATATATCAGGACCTCAGGAGGAGATTCTGGTGGCCAGGGATGAAGAGAGACATAGCTGAGTATGTGTCCAGATGTTTAGTGTGTCAGAAGGTCAAGATTGAGCATCAGAGACCGTCAGGTTTGCTTCAGCCATTACAAATCCCAGAATGGAAATGGGACAACATTTCCATGGATTTTCTAGTTGGGCTGCTGAGGACTCAGACTGGATGTGACTCCATCTGGGTGGTTGTTGATAGACTGACCAAGTCTGCTCACTTCTTGCCTGTGAGGTCTGACTACACTGCAGAGAAGTTGGCTCGGTTGTATGTCCGAGAGATTGTCAGACTACATGGGGTTCCTGAGAATATTGTCAGTGATAGAGATCCTAAGTTCACTTCCTGGTTTTGGGGTGCACTTCAGGAAGCATTTGGAACCCAGTTGAGGCTCAGCACGACTTATCATCCTCAGACAGATGGTCAGACTGAGAGGACCATCCAGACGTTAGAGGATATGTTGAGAGCCTGTGCTTTGGAGCAGGGTGTCAGTTGGGATAGATATCTACCTCTGGTGGAGTTCTCTTATAATAACAGTTATCATGCGAGCTTGGGCATGGCTCCATATGAGGCCTTGTATGGCCGGAGGTGTAGAACTCCTGTTTGTTGGTCTAAGGTAGGTGAGAGACAGCTGTTGGGACCTGATATGGTTCAGGAGACTTCTGAGCAGATCAGATTGATCAGAGATAAGCTGTTGAGAGCTCAGAGTCGACAGAAGAGTTTTTATGATCATAAACACAGGCCACTACAGTTTGAGGAGGGCGATCATGTGTTTGTGAGGCTGTCCCCAGTTACTGGAGTTGGACGGGCGTTGGGTGTGAGGAAGCTTAGCCCCAGATTCGTTGGTCCTTATCAGATACTTCATAGAGTAGGACCAGTGGCTTATAGGCTAGCTTTGCCTCCCCAGTTGTCAGGATTACATGATGTGTTCCACGTGTCGCAGCTTAGAAGGTATGTATCAGATCCTTCACACGTGGTGGAGCCTGACGCGGTTCAGATCAGAGAGAATCTGACTTGCCCTACACGCCCAGTGAGGATTTTGGACCGCACAGAGAAGAAGATCAGGAGTAAGACCATCCCTATCATCAAAGTTCAGTGGGATGGCAGAACACCTGAGGAAGCGACTTGGGAAAGAGAACAGGAGTTGTTACAACTGTATCCCGAGTTATGTGCCAGGTATGATCTTAATTTTGCGGATAAAATTCTTAAAAAGGAGGGGTGTAATGTAATACCCTGAGTTTTAAGCATGAGTTTAAGCTTAAGATTAGTTATATATAATCATGCATTAGTCTCCCAAGAGAGGGAAGCTTAAGAGAAGCAGGAGGCTGTGTCGACCAGCTGGCGCGATCCGCGTGGATCTGGCGCGACCAGCGTGGGAGATTCGAATCTGTGGCGCGATCAGCGCGGTTATGGCGCGGTCCTCGCGGGAGCCCAAATCTGGGCTGTGGATTCGAATGGATGGCGCGATTTGCGTGGGCATGACGCTAACTATGTGGGATGTTCGAGTAGATGGCGCGATCCGCGCGAGGTTTGGCGCGATCAGCACGGGAGGTTGAATCAGGGCTGTGCTTTCGTTCAATTCGCGCGATCAGCGCGGGAAACAGCGTGAACCGCGCGGGACTTTTAAACCAGCCTTATATCAGTTCGTGCTGGACGCGAAAAAGGGGAAAGAGAGTGTCTTCTTCTTTCTCCTCTGCCCTAGACTCCATTGTTGAGACCCTTAAGCTTCCTAGAGCCATAGATCTTGATCAAACCACCTTCTTATGGCCTATTCTAGTGAGAGAAACACATTGGAAGCTTGAATCACTCATCCTTTCTCTTGAGAAACCCCTTTTGAGTGAGATTTTGGAATCCCCAAGGAAAAAGCTCAGAGAACTTGAGAATGGCTGAGACCCATTGTGTGGGAAGGACACTAGAGCTCGAGGAGGTGGTCCTAGGGTCGTCCTCGACGCCGTTGAGGACGTGAGCTTGATATCTCGGGTGGTGGTAGCCACGGTACCGGGGAAGCCGATATTTTGCTTAGAGCAGGTAAACTCTTGGTCCTTGATTGTATGTCCTTTGCTGTGTTCCACCATGCTCCAAATGGAGGAATGGTTTTAATGTGATTTATTGTGTGTATGTGGAACATGAATGTAAATGTGAGTTGAACCCTTTGATGAGGGAATCATATGTATTGAATGTATATATTTGAGATGTAAGCTGAACCCTTTGATGAGGGAATGATATGTATTGATGTATATATTTGAGATGTAAGCTGAACCCTTTGATGAGGGAATGATATGTATTGAATGTGTATGCTTGAGATGTAAGCTGAACCCTTTGAAGAGGGAATGATATATATTGAATGTGAATGCTGTGATATGAGCTATTCAGCCTGTGATAGGCGTGATTGACTATGGATTCTGGGAATGAACGGATGTAATCCTATGGTAGTAGGATAGATGACTTGAGATTGAGTAAGCCCTGTTGTGAGATGTGCTTGTGATATAGACGTAGCCTCCGAACGGAGATGTTCCTATATGCACAGATGTAGCCTCCTCAGGCAATTGTGTTGAGATAGGTTATGAGATGTTCCTGTGATATAGATGTAGCCTCTTGAACAGGGATGTTCCTATATACACAGATGTAGCCTCGTTAGAAGGAGATGTGCCTGTTATATATAGATGTAGCCTCTTGATTGAGATGTTCCTATATATATACATATGAAGCCTCCACTAGACACATGAGATGTTCCTGTTATATAGATGTAGCCTCCTAAAGTGGAGATGTTCCTATATATACAGATATAGCCTCATGTAGATGATTGAATCCTGGCATGAGATGTTCCTAGTATATAGATGTAGCCTCCTGAGATGAGATGTTCCTATATATCTAGATGTAGCCTCTACAGGATAGGGTTGGATGTGATGAATGGCGGTATGCCATGAGTATAGCCTGATTGTGGTCAGGTAGTGATTTACGCCATGAACGGTTGTAGGCCGTGCTTGAGGCACCTGGTTGTGGCCAGGAGGATGAGAATTGAGATTGTTTGTTGCTTGATGATGGTATGGTTGAGATTCTGGTTGAATCTAAGAATGATTGTCTTGGATATATTATTTCATGTATATGTTGAAGTGAACCAGGGGAAGGAAATACCTTCAAGGGCCCTGAGTTTACTGAGATTTTATATCTCACCCCATGTGTGGGGCTTATGTTTTGCAAGTGAATCCTCAGGAGGAGCAGACAGGTCCCAAGGCAAGAAGCCTATGCAGGGATAGCTGTGATTTGTAAACCTTAGGCTAGATGATATGAGCAGATGGCTCTGATGTTTTGTATTATGCCTTTGATTTTATTTTGTACCCTGAGGGGAGTTGTATGTACAGTTTTGTACTCAGACACACGGAAATTTGATGTAGATTCACCCTGATATATGTACAGTGTATATGATGATGGCATTTGTTGATGCCCTTTTCCTTTATTGTATGCTTCCAAACTGCTTAACTCTGATGATTATTGTAAATGATAGTAATTAAGGCTGGGTAATGACCTCGGTTGTAGCTGGGGCATTACATCTGATAATGTAATTGTTGCATATATATACACAATTGAATTTCAAAAGCGGGGCTTGCCTCATGCTCATATCTTGCTTTTTTTACATCCTTCCAGCAAGTATCCATCTCCTAAAGATATTGATAGCATTATATCAGCTGAAATACCAGATCCAATTCAAGAGCCACAACTCTATGAGTGTGTCAAAAATCATATAATGCATGGTCCGTGTGGCTTTGCTAACAAAAGGTCCCCATGCATGAAAGATGGAAGATGTTCTAGATTCTTCCCAAAAAAATGGTAAGCTGAGACTGTTGTTGACCAAGATGGCTATCCTGTTTACAAAAGACGTGATGATTGGAGATACATTGAAAAAAATGAAATCATGCTGGACAATAGGTATGTAGTCCCATACAATGCAAAGCTGTTGTTGAAATATCAAGCTCATATCAATGAAGAATAGTGCAACCAATCAACATCTATCAAATATTTATTCAAGTACATTCAGAAAGGATATGACCGCATAATCGCTGCTCTTGTGCCTATGCAAGACGATGCTGGAACAACAAATCAGTGTGTTGATGAGTGATCGCGGTCGTACGCAACCAAATTAATTTGATTTAAATGTAGTACTAGGAAAGTGACTCCTAGGTCGTCTCTCAAGGATCAATTGTCAATGTTTAAGGGATTGAAAACGTGTTAGGGGGTTTTTGAAGGAATTTGGCAGAATATATAAAATTAAACAGAAATAATAATTAATTGCAATGATTAAAAACAAGTCAGAC
>PYAF01002678.1:95756-114416 GCA_007407185.1 Glycine tomentella | reverse complement strand
TAATTATTAAACTGCCCTGTAAATAAAAATTAGAATAATTAAACTTAAAATAATCCAAATTAATTAAAATCCGAATTATTGGTCTAATTAAATCTTAAATGAGAAACAATGCAAAATATAAACAATTAAGCACAAGTTAGGGATTAAAATGAGTACAAAAAGATGAGTAATTAGTGATAAATAGTGACTCATCAATGAGCCTAAACACTATGTAGATGCTAGGTATATTTCTCCATGTGAAGCTTGCTGTTGAACGATTGTACTTTCATCTACCTGGTGAAAATTCAGTCATATTCGAGGATGATGATGACATTGACGCTTTGCTGTCAAAGCCAATAGTTAAAGAGTGCATGTTTACATCCTGGCTACAAGCTAATACCATTTTGCTGAAGCTAGAGATCTGATTTATGTACAGTTTGTAAAAAAATTTACATATGCACCTGAGGACAGACATTGGAAGCTAGGAAAACAAGGTAACACCATTGGAAGACTTAACTTGGTTCCTCCAAGTACTAGAGAATTATATTATCTTAGGATGATGTTGACATTAGTTAAAGGGCCAACCAGGTATGAACAAATCCATACAGTGCAAGGTCAACTGTATCCTTCATTTTGAAAAGCTTGTTTTGTAATGGGGATTTTGCATGATGATAAGGAGTACATTGAGGCTTTGGCAGAAGCATACCAGAAGGTTCTGGTATATTTTTAAGAAAATTGTTTGTTACAATGCTTATTGTAACAACCCGCCTCATCGCTACGATATCACTAACTCTTAATCGTGCAACTTCAATTTTAATATGAAAACTCCATTAATTTGATTATGAAAATGATGGTAAATTTTTCGCGACAATATAATTATCATACACATGTTACAATTACATATTTAAACACATTATACATATACATTAAATTAGTACATGTCATCCACATATCAGAACTTCCTGTAGCTTTACGTGTATATACACCTGAAATTACATATCAACAAAAAGCTAAAGACTAACTAAGAGAGAGTTGATTAACAAAACACAACTCTTTCTCCAAAAAGGAATCCAATGTCATCCCGTCGGTTTGGCGGTTCCAACAAAAAGAAGATCTCTTTCCAAGGTCACCTACTGCTGCTCATCTGCTCCCACGAACGAAAGTTCGCGATCATCACAGGTACCAACCACACGGCACAACAAATGCAAGGGTGAGTTTATTATATAAAACCAACAAGCATTAGATAACAACAATTGGAAAGGTAACAACATTAACAATCACTATCATTACCACAAGTCCATCAGTCCAATACACACTCGACCAACTCATCATTCCATTACACATTCAACAAAACAATCATCCAATGCATTCCACAACTCAAACAGTCATGTTCAGAATGATGTATGCATCTGACTCATCACTTAGCATGCAATGTGGTACCATCCTCATGGAAATAGCCTCTCTCAAGAAAATGATGTAGTAGCTCGTCGAGGTCACCCTGTCGTGCACTGGTCGCTCCCCCATGGTGATCAGTCCTGAGTCACAAAGGAGTTCCAAACAGAGTGATGCCCCCTAGTACCCTGTACTTACTGCCACCATTCTATTTCCATCCATGAAATATGAAGTATGAACATGGGCACCATCAATGCAATGACCATGGATAGCTAGGCACCGGAATTTCAGGCAATCTCTTTCTCTCTTGGGATGCTTAAAATTCGTAAAGCCACCCTCGCAAAGTTATCCAGTCATGCACTCCCCATGTACATACACAACATCACCGATACACTGACCATCGATAGATAGGGACCGGAATTTTAAACAATCTCATTCTCTCTTAGGATGCTTAAAATTTGTAAACCCACCCTCGCAAGGTTATCCAGTCATGCATATCAATATTATCTCATTTCAACATCATCAATCACGTCAATGACATCTCAATTTCAATATCATCAACCACATCACAAGCAATCACATATCACATCTATACATAATACATATGCCTGAGATTCACATTTCACAGGTCTTCAGACAATCCAAATTTCATACATTCACAATTCATCATATCACAAGACTGATATTTTTAGGAAAATTCTAAATTAAAGAGGAGGACTACAATATATAAAACAAGCTCTTATGCCCACTTAAAAATTTAATAAATAACTAAATATGAAAATATATTATAAAATTTTGGGCAGAGTCTCCTCTGTAATTAAGACTTTTCCCAAAAATCCAATCATTACAACAACAATATCATTCACAGTTTTATCCATCAACAAGTCAATTCATCGCATCCTATTAGTTAAAAACAATTTTTCTTAAAAACAAGCACACACAGGAACAACCACATATCAATCATAAATACATCATATCCCATTAGTTAAAAACATAGTTTTTCTTGAAAACCAGCACACAGCAGGGACAGACAGATATCCTCATAGTTGAACTCCCTGGCCCCCAACTATGGTATCAAAGCTATAAATAAATAATAAACTCCTCTTACCTATCTAGGGGTTCTTCTTGTTACAGTCTAGCGGTGTTGTTTCGTGATCCTTCTAACATGCGTGCTTGTCCGAATGCAGGACTATATATACCAAATTGAAGATAACTTAATATAGATTTCAAGGACATACTTAACATTAACATTCGAGGTCAAATACCTACTCAAATTTAAAAAGAGGCTAAAATGGTATTTTGGGAGTCCACATCAAAAGACATCATTTTGAAATTCCGATCACACCAATGTGATCAGGATTTAGCAAGGATCACAGAAATGATATCAGTTTAAAAAAAAAGGAGACTTTTACAACATCTCATTTTCAAAGGGTTTTTAAAGGAAGTATAGAAACAGCCAATAACGTTACCCGAATCACAAGAGACATCAAGAGAGACTTAAACTAGCTAGAAGAAGACAAAGGAAACTAAGATTACCTCAAGAAAACCAAGAAAGGAGGATTGGAAGCTCCGTTCTCTACCGAAACTTTGAGAAAAGTTTTGAAGATTCCTCTTCGATTAAAGGGTTCTTTTCCGTGCCGAGGTCTCGTGGCAAGCAACAACGGCCCGTGGTTGTCTCCGATGGCTATGGGTGGTGGAGGAAGGTGGTGGGAGAGCTTGGGGCTGTTTGGAGGAGGAAGAACCTCCATTTTCGTGACTTGGAAGCTTAAATACGTACTCTGCACCGCCTCCACTTGCCCAAGCGACAAAAAATTGCATGTAAAACTCGCCTGGGTGAGCTACCAAAATTCTAGAATTTTCTGTTTCAATGAAAAATTAATTTCTCACGTTACATACATTATTTTAACAATCTCAACGGTAATAAGTTATATATATGGGTTAGAAAGCTTTATAAAAAATTTGAAGAAGATCCAACGGTTAACCAATCTATAATGATGATTTTTACTAAAACATGTTTTCTGGTCAAACTCAAAATAACACCATTTCAACGTAGCTGAAACAAATTCCCCATAACTTGAATCTACTCCAAGCAATTGCACATGGAGAATGCACATAGCATTTCAGCTAATTATAAACTAATCAAATAGTCAAATAACATAAGGAATACATCGAACATCTATTTTTGGTTATTGAAATTTCAAGGCGTTACACTTATTGATGAGATTCTACATGAGCAAAGGAAGCTTAGAAACATGCCAGGTAAAGTACAACAAATACATATTTTTTTATATAATCTATGTCTTCTGTTCACATATCCAAAATTACATCTCATTTTTTATATTCAAAGAATTGTAATTGCCAATTGAAGAATTACAAAATTTAGCATTGCTACATATTGAATGAATTCTGCAGTCCAACAAAAAATCCTTAAAGGATTATCCAACCATGCCTTTTCCAATTGATGCAGTGCAACCCCACTTTGAAAATACATTTATGCTGAGCAAAATTATGACAGGATTCAATTGCAATCTGAATTTGAGTCATGCTTTGCCACTTTGACAAATTAGATAATCAAATAAATTACAAATACAATACAAACAATTAAACTATACACTATATGTAACAGGTTATTTATTTTATTTCAAACCCAGATGAGCAAACAAATGTATTTAATTCCATCATGAATGTTGTCAACAAACAGTGTGGTGGAGTTTTCTTCTTATATGGTTGTGGAGGTACTGACAAGACTTTTATGTGGAATACATTGGCCTATGCATTACGTTCCAAAGGTGAAATTGTTTTAACAGTGGCTTCAAGTGGTATTGCGTCACTGTTATTACCCAATGGCAGAACTGCACATTCAAAGTTTGCAATCCCTGTGCCTACTTTAAAAAATTCAACTTGTAATATCAACCAAGGTAGTGAGCTAGCTGGCCTGTTATAGTCAACACGGTTAATCATATGGGATGAGGCTCCTATGGCACACAGGTTCTGTTTTGAAGCATTAGACAAATCTTTAAAGGACATCATGCTTATGTCTCAAGAAGATGGTTTGCCTTTTGGCGGAAAAGTTGTTGTTTTTGGAGTTAACTTTCGCCAAATTTTACCCGTCATACCTAAAGGCAGTAGATCAAACATTGTTAATGCTACTTTAAATGCTTCGTATCTCTGGGATTATTGCAGTGTTTTAAAATTTACAAGGAATATGTGGTTGCAACATAACTCAGAAATGTCTGATGCACAAAAAATTCAGAAGTTTTCTGAGTGGCTTATACAGGTTGGTGATGGGAAGATAGGCCAAGGTAATGATGGGTTTTCTGATATAGAAATCCCATTAAAATTTCTAATTATAGATTTCAACGATCCTATAGAATCCATTGTTACCAATACATATCCAGATCTGAACACTTTCTCAGTACCAGGGCTATACTAGCTTCAACCATTGAGGTTGTTGATAAAATAAATGACCATTTATTAAACATGATTCCAAGTGAGGAAAAATAATATTTAAGCTTTGATTCAATTGACATGACAGATGTGGAAGAAAGCTAAGCTTACCAATCTATTACACCGGAGTTTCTACATTCTTTAAAAACATCTGGATTACCTAATCATCAAATCAAGTTGAAAATAGCGACACCTATTATGTTGATTGGTAATTTGGACCAGGTAGAAGGGCTCTGCAATGGCACAAGGTTAATTGTCACCAGAATGACTAATCATGCTATTGAAGCATGAATTGTTTCTGGTAAAAATATTGGATCATTGGTTTACATTTCATGAATGTCATTATCACCATCACAATCTCCTTGGCCTTTCAAGATGGTAAGAAGATAATTACCAATAGTAGTCTCATATGCTATGACAATCAATAAATCTCAAGGTCAATCTCTTGAATGTGTTGAAGTATATCTTCCTGATCCAGTTTTCAGCCATGGTCGACTTTATGTAGCATTCTCAAGAGTCAAGAGCCCAAATGGATTGAAAGTTCTCATTCATGACAAAGACAAAAAACCACAAACAAAAACAACCAATGTGGTTTTCAAAGACGTTTTCCAAAATCTATAGTATGTGCTAATCTTGATTATACAATTGTTATTTAAAATTTATCTATTGACAGTCATAATAGTCTTTTGCATTCAGGATTTAGTTTGCAATGTATTTTCGATCAACTAAATTGTAATGTTGCTGCATGTGCAAGTTTCTGTAGTCATACCCAACAGCATGATCACAACAATTACTGTAATATTGCTGCAGGATTAAGCTTCAACTGTCATATCCAACAACATCGTCACAACAATTACCATGATCAGCTTGTATTAAACAGATCTGCAGTTTTTTTGTTCTTACTTATATTAACTGTTTTATTTGGTTCTTAGATAGAATTCAGCATCATATGTTAAAGTCTGTATGCTTTTATTTGTTCCTCATCTTTTTTTTTGGATGGTAGTATATCAGTTGGTACAAGATTAGGCTTCAACTGTCATATTCAACAGCATGGTCACTGCAAATCTCATTACTATAGTTTTTTATACAGCTCTTATTGTGTATTGACATATTGTTGTATCAACCAAGCATCTGTTTTCTATGCAACAAGGAAAATCAAAACTAATTATCAATGCTGACCTGTGACAGCATCAGAATACTTGGATACTATAAAGTAATAATAAAGTCTTCTAAAACAAAATTCTTTATGTTGCTGCTAGTGTCTGGTGCTACCATTTAAATTTAAGATTGATCAGAATAATTGTAGGCTTGCGAATTACAAATTAGTTTCTTGAATACCACTATGAATAGCTGATCATTAACCATTTGCAACTAAAGTATATAAGCAATATATAATCCACTCTCTTGATTAGGCAATAAGTCAAAGTACATGTGTATGTTTGTTACTATTTTGCTGCTTTATTATTAGTCTTTGTATATCAAGTACCTACAAATTTTAAATACATTAAGATGTTTGAATTGAAATTAGATTAGCACCCAAATTGTTGCTTTATCGCAGCTTTTAAATACGAAGTAACATATAATGTGTATTAAAAAAAATGATCAAAATATAGAGTCCAATTGTAATTTAGTCTTCTCCATGGACGTGTAACTAATTGGGTCCTTAACCCAATTAGATTGGTTCAATTGATAGGCAAACCCATGCCTTATAATGAAGAGGTCATAACGTTGGTGACTCCCGTACAATGAATTTGGCTACATTACTCTAATTTAATAGCAAGTGGTCAGTCTATTATGACCGGTCTTTTCATATACCTCTGCTTCACTTCAAAGCCTTCAACTTTGTCATAAACCAAGCATCACTGTATAATAAAAATAATTTTTCCTACAAATTTATCTTGCATTACACGGATACTATCTAATATATATTATAAGAGAAAATCTGTTGACTCTACAACTTTAGAAAATCTAACTACCATTGTCAAGTTCGAGTAGTAGCACATCCAATCCATACACCAAATCCACGACTCTGGAAACTCAGTCTTCTTTCATTAAATTTCTTTGTAACGACCCAACTAAAGTTAAGTTGTAATCAACAATTAATACACCAAATGCAACGTTCACACTTGCATAGTTATAGAAGTACAGTTCACTACTTTTATATTTTAAATTAAATACACAAGATATACAGATTAAAAAAAATACAATATTTTTTTCTTAAACTAAGAAAGGTAATGACAATTTTGAATTTGATGATTGAGAAATTTGAAGTTAAGAATACTTTGAATATAAAATAATTAAAGAAATTGAAATTCATTTTAAAATTTAGACTTTAGTGTATTTTTTTTGCTTTTAGTCCTTGTAATTTTTTTTATTTTTAGTTCTTACAAATTATTTTTGTTTTATTTTTTATTCTCATGATGCTTTATAATACTTTTTTTTTCTATTTAAAGTGTTATCTAAAGAGTTTTAAGAACTAAAAATAAAATAAATATATATAATTTATAAAGATTAAAAATAATAATTTTACAAGCACGAAAAAGACTAAATTAAAAAAAAATTAAACCTAAAATTTAAGTCATGTAAATTTGTTTCCCTAATAATTTTGTGATTCTGCTGGTCTTATACCGTTCTATAGATAAAGATAAAAGGGGGGAAATTAAATGTGGAAAAGAAAAGATATAGCTGTAATTTGTAAATTGATTCTTGTGATGTGAATAGCTTTAGGAGGTGGATTTGGGATCCTTTCTTGTCTTTTCTCTTTATCAAATCACAAACCTCCACCAACAAAGAGGGGGAAAAGTTCACCAACAACACAATTTCCAACAAATAATGGGAATAGGTTTTGTATCATTTTCGCATGTCCAAGGTGGAACCAACGCAATTATATATGGTCAACTTAATGAACCATGTGTCATCATTAAGGTTAATGACACCAACAGGAGCTAGTAGCCATTTTATCTATATAGTACAATTATGGTGGGGTACCATCAATGATGGAGCTAGTAACAATGAAACTTCCAAAATAGGTTATTGGCTATTATTGTTTTATCTATTGAAGAATAAGTCAATTTTCCGAAGTTAACCTGTATCCCAGAAAACCAAGCCTTCTAATAAGAAAGTTATTACTACTAGTACATTGCACTTTGCATTCGCAGCACATAATTGTGCAAGAAGATTCCCGCAAATCTATGCATGTCTGTGGAAAGCTTGCGTTAATCTGAAATACAGAATCACTTGAATTTAAGGAAATGAACAAGAACTACCTTGCTTAATTGTATGCGAATATAATTAAGGTTATACTAAGCTAAAAATACAAAGAAAAATGAAAGAAGGAAAAACTGATTATTTTTTAATTATATTCACAATAGCAATCTATTTTGAAAAAATAATCACTTATTTTGAATAAGAAACATTAGTATCATTGAAAATCTGGCTGAGCAAAAGAAGTGAGGCGTTTAACTTTTTTCTTCTTTCCCCCTTTATTTTTGCACAATTTAATAAGAGATTCCCAATATTCTCTCTATTTCTCCTCCCTCTTATTTTTCCTCCTTCCATTTCCACCAAATAAACAGAGGGGTATTTCTTGATGGTTCGCTCTCATCATCATCATCATCTGATCACTTGATTTTATGTACATTTAATAGTGCAATTCTTAAATCATAAATGTATATCACACACATAAAAAAAATTCATGTATACTTAAATATATATATTTTACTTAATAAATTAGCGAATTTTATTTCTAATATTTTCTTACATTAAATCTCTAATTAAAAATGAGAAAATTATTTTTACTCTTTATTATTTTGTTTTAGTCCTTCAAATATATTTATTTTTTCATTTTTATTTCATGTAAATCGTTATTTATTTGTTTAATTAAATGTTTTTCAATATAAATAATACAAAATGAATAAAATATTGTAACAATTAAAATGAAAAATAAATATATTAGAATGACTAAAACAAAATATTATAAAGACTAAAATATAAAAAAAATATTAGGATGACTAAAATAAAATAATAAAAATTAAAATAAATTGTTTCATTTTTAATTAATGACTCAACGCAAAAAAAAAATTATTAAAAATTCAAAACAAAATGTATTAATTTATGATAAAAAAAACATATTTAAGCTGTTATCATTAATACTACTATAATATTTTCAAAACTTTTATTTTGTACATTCCTCAAGAATAGCAAGTATATACTATAATAATATCCTCAAATAAATCCTTCCCCAAAAATCTGCCCACTATAATATAGGAAGTGATAGAATCATAGAAGCTAAAGAATTTAAGAGGACAATGACAGAATCGATGCTAATTTAAAAGCAAGTAGCACTTTCATCCAAACATGTAATTGGTAGGTGTCAGGTCAATCCAACACTTATGTTTGCCCACTACAACCTGACAAACGAATCACATTCATGATTGCGTTGTTTCTTCCATTTAGTCCAAGTAACTACAAGTTAGATATTTTTAGTACTAGGATTGTGCACTTTCATTTTCTGGTTAATATGCTAGCCAGCTCCACATGGTTTATACGCTAATTTCCTCCCATAATCCACACCCTTTTCTCTTTTTTACCCTTTTAGATCATTAACATAATCAGAAAAATATTAACTAAATAAACACATGCTAATCAGTGTAGTTCTCAACAATTTCATGATTTCAGCTGCTTCTGGGAACAGTAAATGCTACAAATGCCTTCAATGTAGAAAGCACACAAAACTAGCTTTCATGTAATTCAACTTTGCTGGAGGCAGAGCGTGAGAAATAACATCTTTTGGAACGTAGAACAAAGTTTCCCAATGTGAATTTTCTGAGTTGTGGAAATTGAAGGCAGGTATTATATTAGAGACAGTTGATTGAAACCTCAATGTCAATTTGGTTACACTAAAAATAAGAAGCATCACTAAAACTAAGGAGATTTATATACTCACTAATCACTATAATATAAGAAATGCAATAGAAGCAATAATTCAATTGTTCAAACTAATTGAAACGTAAATAAATTTTCTGTATCCTATATATAACGGATAACGTGCTAATAATTATATTACAGATTTCAAGCAGGATATTAAGTCCAAATCAAACCCAAAAACAAAATGAGTTTTCCTTGAACTCACGAAACTACATCCTACTGTCTTTCATCAAGAGAATCCACTTACATTGCAAATTTTCAATCATTGGAGTAGCCAGCTACGGCCATAGCCTCCAACTTTAAATGCGTAAGTACACATGCGCAATGATACAGGTTCACCATGACCATGATAGTGTCACTACAAATGCCTTCTACCATGTTACAGATATCAATAAAGTGTTGGTGGTTCCTTCACTTCAAGGTTAAAGTGACCCTCTTCGTGTGTTCTATTTTTATTTTTTTAATTGGTTAACTCTTTTAATTAGAACTTTTTTATCTTTATTTTTAAGTTGAAATTTAATAATTTGAATAACTTTAAAAATAATTTGTTAATACTTAAAAATAATGTTATATCACAACATAGAGTATTTATTGTAAATAATGTTATTTACATGTTTTAAATATTTATTATAAATTTTATTTATAACATAATTTATATTTTAATAATATTTATTTATCTACTTAAAAAATATATATTTATTTATGATAAATTTAATTATAAAATAAGTATTTATTAATATATAAGGGTAAATTAAATTTGGAGTCTTTGTAAAATTTGAAAAATATTAATTTGGTCCTCATAGAATTTTTTGTATTAATTTGGTCCCAATAAAAATAAAACATATTTTTTTATGGTTTTCAGTTATAATTCCGTTAGACTATAATCTAACATGATTAAAAAACTTACACATGTAATATGATTACAATGAATTAAATAATTTGTATCAGTTAAAATCTCATAAATTGAATAAAACAATTTTTTCTACTAAAAACCCCAAAAAATTATAATTTTTGTCACTTTTTTTGTGATTTTTTCACACTTTTTGATGAGATTAGAGGAAATATAACTCAATAATAGATTTTGGTGTTTTCTGAGTATGTTTGAGAAGGTAAAAAGAGAAAATAATAAAATTTATCAGCCATATTAAATAACCGTCTAAAAAATTATCATTGAGGACCATTTAAAATACATTTTATTTTTATAAGGATCAAATTTAGACAAAAATTTTACAAAAATCAAATTAATATTTTTTTAATTTTATAGAAATCTCAAAAATATTTTATATATAAATATAATGTATATACACATACGTTAATAGGAAAGTAGCCCGAATACGAAATAGTATAAGCCCAAATAGAGCCTCAAAGTTATATGGCATTTTGACAAAGGTGGAATTAGGGGAGGCTAGGATGGGTCACCGCCTCCTCTAAAATTTGAAAATAAAAATATATATTTTTTTAAAAATTAATAAAAAATAAAAAAAACAAAAATGAAAGAAAAAAATGAAAAATTATTAAAAAAAGGTGAAGGAAAAGAAAAAAATATAAAGAAAATGTAGTAAGAAAAAGAAAAGGAAAAAATATTATAACAATAAAAAGGAAAGAAAACATAAAAGAGGAAAAAAATATATAAAAAAAGAGGAAATAAAATGTAATAAAAATAAAAAGGGAAAAAGAGATAACATAAAAAGAAAAAAAGGAAAGGAAGATGATAAAATAGAAAAAAATAATAATAATAAGGGAAAGAATAAAGAGGAAGAGGGAGAAATAACATTATAAAAGGAAGAGGTCTGGACACATAAACAGAGAAGAAAAAGAAGAAACAAATCCCAAGATAACAGAAAGAGTACAAAAAGTTGTGTCATTTGATAATGCAATTAGTGAAAGAGAAGAGTTCCAGGTATCTCTTCATTCTTTTCTTTTTCCCTCTTTTCTTCTTTCTTCTCCTATTTCTAGTTGTTGTTAATCTTCTAAAATAAGATAAATTGTTATTTACTCAAGGGCTAGCACTGGAAAGTCCATCATTTACCTTCTTATTGATAGAGTGATTAGACTTGTATTTACTCTTCTATTTTCTAAAATAATTACTAAAAGATATTTTTCAACTATGAAGATAATCAAGACTAGACTTTGAAATAGAATCAAAGACCAATTTCTTGGTGATTCTTTAATTACATACATTCACTACTAGAAAAAGGCCCTTTAACGACACACAAGCTACGACGGTTCTTTTATAACCGTCTTTGTATGTGAGGCGGTGGCATTTTTGCAATTAAATGCAAGTTTACAAAAACGGTTTTGAGAAACCCGTCGTGGAAGGAACCAAAAGAAGACGGTCTTTTAATAACCGTCGTAGCTTCTGCCTCATACAAAGACGGTTTTTTTAAAATCGTCTTTGTTTTATTTGTTTTTTTTTAAATTAAACTTTCAAAAAGGAAAAACGCGACCTACTTGGCTAACCCCTTCTCTTTCACACCCCAGTCACTCCCTCTCTTGTGCCCTAGCTAGCCCCTTCTCTTTCATTCACACCGTTCACTCCCTGTCTCTTTGTCTCGCTCAAGACTCACGACCAAAGCCTTGTATCTTGGGCGTCCATCCGGTGTTGCTGTCAAAGCTGTCCGTGTTTACTCGAAGCTATCTCGCTCTCAGTGAAGGTAAGAATGCGTTGCTCTTTCACTCTCTGCTTTGCATTCTCTCACGCCATTGTCTCACTCTGTTAGCTCCTTGTCCAGTGCATGCACCTTCAATTTCACTCATAAAACTTGTATACGCTATTAGAAGTTTATAACATTATGGGTTCATTATTGTGCATGTTCCACTTTGTAGTTAGTTCTATTAAGCATTTGTTTTATAGTAGTTTGAAAAAATTCCAACTGTTTTAAGGTTGTGTCACCTTGGCATTCGAACATTTTCCAATTAATTATGTATTGCATGTGTCCACCAGTCCAGTATAGTCCCTGTTTTTTGATGTCCTTGTAATGTCTAGCATGGATTTCTACCTCTACAGTTTATCCACCATTGTTAATTAGAAACATGATGCTATTATGGCCACACCATTCAATAAAAAATTCCTCTATTCATGAACTTGTGGTTATTTTGGTCTGAGAGAATAAGCTGCCCAACCTTGATTTGTCAGTTTTTGAGGGGAAAAAATAGAGTTCAAACTGTTTTCAAAGTGTTGAGATTCCTTGAATCCAAGGCAATTTGACAAGAGGATAACCCAGTTGATTTTTCAGTAATGGGTATTTGAGGTTTTGAACTTGTTTTCTTATAGCTTCTGAGAGGAAGAGTCTGTCAAATATATCAAGATGGCCATAATGAGACCCAACCCTGCAAATTGTTAAAAAAATGGATTACTTAACTGAAGTTTTAGTGCATGGAGAATAAAACAAGACATCCTAAGCTTGAATTAAATTCAGTTGAAACACAAAGGGATGATGTTGCAGGGCTATAAGCTAAGCTAGTTGGATGAACTATGAATGTAGATGATGTTGCAGGGCTATAAGCTTATTATTATTTCTATGCTTTTGAGATTTTAGTCATTAAGGTCTTAGTAGCCATTGTTTCCATTAAAAAGAATTGAAAATTATTCAGGGTTTGTTTTGCATTTCTAAGTTGTAATTTTCATATACATGCAAACAATGACTGAGTGACAGTAACAACAACAGATTCTGCTCCTGGAATTCCATGTTCTTTTTACATTGTTCCTGTTTTATTGTGCCTTGTATTTATGTTTGGGCTTGACTTTCTACCTCATGCTGTTTGGGTCTTGTTAGCTTTAGTTAGGTCAGCAGAGTGTTGTTTTTTTTTCTTTTATCAGCAAAGATAATATATAGTATTTTATATACAAAGGTACAGTACAAGTAGTACTGCATGGTATAGAGCCTAGCATGAACAAAAGCAGAACCTAGGTGGGTTAACACAAGAAAGCCAACTGTGTTCTGACTAAGAGCTAGGACAAAAGGAAAAAATACAATTATTTGCTTTGATAAGCACACAGATTCCCAACTCACCCAAGGGATCTTCTTCTGCTTGTTACTGCCACCCCACAAGAACCATCTTTGAAGCCTCTCCGTTAATGTCTTCATTGTCAACATTAGTTGCATAGAGGGCAAAACTCAATTACATGGGTATCCCAAATAGACATAAGATGATGACTCAGTCATTGTTTGGTTTCCATACATTGTTTTTCTGTTGTATTTTAATTTTAAATTCCTAGCGTTTGATTTTATTTTGTAAATATTTTACTTCAGAAACAATGGTTGCATAGCTGTAGTCTCTACCATCTATTGTTTGTGTTACAATGGTTGGCCACCTCAACAATCTTTTTACCCTTATGAACAATGTAGTTTAATTAGTTTAATTAGTTTGGGCCTTTTTTAAGTTTTACAGTTTTCTTAGTTATTAGTTCACTGTGAATAAAACTGAAAAATAATGTTGTTTAAGTTATGATTTGCAGAGTTTGATATATCAACAAGAACAATAGTTGGATTGATGAAGCACCCCACTTTGTGACAAGTTACAAGCATGTGGAGGCTATTGGAGGAAAATCTTAAACCTGGTGTGCACTCAACTCCAGGTGTGCGTTGAGGTAATTATTCTCATTGCCATTGATTTGGACAGAGTTTGCACCTTAGGATTAGTACACAGTCACTTAAAAAAGTGCTGCTTTTGTATGCGTGCTTAACACTAAAGCTGACCTAAATGCACAAGCGTTTAATTAAAAATGAAATTGCATTCTAATGGATGTATGATAATTGGCAACAATGTTGATTGTTGTTAACAGATGGTTTTCCATATATCATGTGAGTCAAGATTCCCATGTTCAAAAACCAATCTTAATGAAGAACATTTTCCCTCTTTAATGCATTAGTTTTGAGACTTGTTGCTAGAGCATGCAAAGCTATAGCTTGTAGTATTGCTCTTTTGGGTAATTTTCATTTCACATAACATAGTTGTATTCCATGAACATCCACCAAAGTTGACAGTGATGAATGAAGAAGAAGTTAGAATATAAAGTAAAATACACTTTTCTCCCTTAAGAGATGCTTAAATTACATTCTTCTCCTCTTGAGAGATCCAGAAACAAAGTGATGTCCACCAACCTTGAATGCAGGGCAATCTAGGATTAGAGAAATGGCCAGTGGCCACAGCCACTGCGTCAAAGACTTGTTCAACTTCCTCCTCACTCTTGTTCTCTTTGCTTCTAACAACCCATTTCAAATCCTCACTAGGGACACCATAATTTAATGGTCCTACATAATGCACCTTTGTATTGAACTTGATCACGTCTCTCAACTTAAACCATTCACAAAAGTCCTTAAGGTAGAGAAGGAACTCTGTATGGCTTGGAAACCTCCTTATGTCTCTACCTTTCTTGACTAAAAAGGGGAAATCAATTGACCCCATGATCTCTCTGGGAGACATGAGTCTTAAAGACTCATAGATGCTGCTATGCACCTTTAGCCAAGGGTCTCTTCCCAAAGGGTCCTCATCTTGTACATTTGGGTCATATAGCCATTGACCTCCAATATCATGGTTCTGCTCCAACACAACCACCTTGTGACCTTCTTTTCTCAGCTCCCTCGCTGCCAATAGCCCCGAGGGTCCAGCTCCAATTACACACACATTCTTGGACTGTTTTGTTTCGGAAATCATGGTTTGTTTGACAGGGATGGATTACATAAGTGGTAGAAGATACATATTGCACTTGTTTAAATATTTATATGCATAATTACTCATAGAATATTGTAACTTTACACCAATTCAATATACAGATTATTTCTTATTACACTAGTATAGCTAAGCAAAGTAGTTGTTGGCCTTATTTTATGACAGACGGCTTGGATTCTTCATTGGAAAATATGAGAATTTGGAGGTTCAAAATGGGCCATCAGAAAGAACTAGTCGAGGTAGTTGGACCATCCTGGGCCATAGACTACAAGCTAAGCCAAGGCCCGAGAACATGGCCCATTATGTGGAAAAATACGAGAACAAACCCTAAGATTTGGGAGGAACTAATTAAGGAAGTTGTGCATTCGTATTGGTTTTGCCTTTTCCTTTAGTTATTTTTCTGTTGCACTGGAGACCTGCTTGTTCATTTTTAGTCATCGTTACTGAATACAAGATTTTCATCTAGAATTAGCATTTCATTATATACAATATGAAGATGCAAATATGCGCATATAATGTTAGTGTTAGGCTTTTTTTGGGTTTAATGTTTAGCTATAATGTGGAATGGAAGAATGGGAACCAATATGGGTTTAATTTTAGGTCAAATCTGGTGTTCAGGCCGTGGGGGTATTTCTAATTTACTGCCTTTTTGCTATCTGTGTGCACTTCTTGTGCTGCTGTAGCTATTAATAATATCATCTTTGCCTGAAAATAAAATTGGCATTCTGAGTTTAATTGGCACGTGTCTTCCCATTATATATAAAAAAAAAATAAGACTTTAATTTCCTATGTATCTAGCTAATAACAATCAATCTTACCCTAAAAGAAAATAACAATCAATCTTCTACATCTGTCTTTGCTTAATACATTATGACATTAGGAACCAAACGATAGCAGCATATGATGGCAAGAGATATTTTCTAATTTTTGTTGATGATCACTATCGGTTTGCTTGGATGTACCTTTAATTTTAAAACACAATGTAGTTCACACATTGATTAAGCAATTTTTTCTCCCTTGGTGGAGACTCAACCTCCAAGCCACGTACAGCTAAACAATTTCGATCAGTTAATACCAAGAAACCTTGACTAAGTCACTAAGCTCTTAGCAATAATAAGATGCATGTCTCACATCAATTTAACTATGTGGAAAAAGCCTTTTAGCAAAATTTAGTTGCTGAAGGAAAACATCAACATACTTCCTTAACGTTGCACGAGCATTATTGTTCAAGAGTCTCAAATTAAATTGCCTTTTAGAGAGATTATATGAGACTGCAATATTCCTAATTAGCAAAACATAAAACCCGGCCCTTCCTAAACGATTTCATGAAGACCTAGACACACATTCACCCTTAAAGCATAACCTCTGAACCAGCAACTGCAGAAAAATTCCCTGTACTCTTTCAGGGATCAATCACCTTGTTGTTTTCAATATCCCAACTAGAGGCTCGTTGAGGGACTTGACCATAATACTTTTACTTGACAAGTCAAGGAGTAGCATTGGACAAGTTCACACAGTAATGAAATATCAAAGGTTTCTTGTCAAAGTATATATAAGTTGCCACAAGAAGAGGGTCCAGTCTTTTTCTCATGTATGAGTCCCTGTACTCTTTGCAACATTTTATCTTTCATGGGGTGTCCCTATCTCTCTTTTTCTCCTTCTCTAGGAAGAAACTTGATTGATAAGTGTGTTTGGCTTGCTTTATCACATACTTGCTCCTAGCTAGTTGTATATACTGTATGCATAACTAACGTCGTAGTGAGTGTGTACCCCAAATCTTGTGTTATGAATTTAGCAACCTTGTTTCAGTCTCTCTAAGCTTGTGGGGTTCGAAAGAAAAAAGCATGAACAGAAACTAAAAATCATGAACAGATTTTATCTTTAACTTATTATCCATTGTCTTTTAACTTATTATGTTTTTATTTCCTTGTAGTTGATTTTCCCATGTCTACAAATACCAACCTAAAAGAAGTGCATAGGATTCACAGGTCACAGTTGTAGAGTGAAGACCCTCTGAAACCTTGCAATCAAGGTTTGTGTTGTCACTACTCACTACTCTTGTTCTCAACTCAATAATTTTCTGCCATTTCATTTGCATAAATGATAACTGAAACTACAAGAAGTGGTGAACTAGTGATAATTATTGTTTGTTATGAAAGACTACTCCTATATACATGTCATCTTATATTGCATGCATTAGGTTCTTTTGGTGAACTTGATCTCTTTGGCTTTAGAATAGTGTGCTGTTTGACTGGACCAAACAACAAAGAATGTGAAAATGAACCGTGAAACAGATGAACACCAATAGAAAAACTAATAAAATATGATACTGAACACTGAAAGCACACAAACGAAACAGTAAAAAATTTGCAATAACAGAGACTATGGTCTCCTACAGAGAGTATTCTCTGTCAACAAAGTGCAAATACTACGCCTTTCATAATTACATAACCTACTATCAAATATATACTCCTAACCCAGAGTTTCCAGCAATCAGTTTCTATGCATAACTACCATCACGCAGTTTCTAATTCACAACTTTTGATACAAAATCAATTATTTTCTATCACTTACATTCCTAATAATTAACTACCTCCAATCCATTAATGGATCCTTTCCTAACTAACTAGGGATCCCAGTTCCTATCAGAAAGGTTACTTACTCTATGAGATCTTTCCAATAAGCATCACTTACTTCCTCATACATGAAATCTCCCCACATTTCAAAGTTGGTTGAAGTGGAAGAAGAAGGGTCGGAGCACTCATTTGGATTTACCTTGTTTTCCATTTGCATGAGTACATGAGTGGAACATTCAGGTGAAGCTGAAACTAGATTTGGAAGAGAATTGAACGGCGTTGAAGAATAATAAGGGACATCAAGTTGTTCATCAACCTTTTCAAATTTCATGCAACTACTATCAATGCTTCCTCCATTCATATGCTGATTCCCAGTTGGTAGAACTTGCTGCTGATGAGGGGCTTCAAAGCTTTGGAGATTTGGCTGATTCTGAGTTGAATAGCCGTTATAAAGGTTTTGAAGCTTAGACTCACTACTAGAAACACAGCTTTCAACATCGGTTATTTGAGACATTTAACATCGGTTATTGGCCGATGTTGAATCAGGCGACGTTGAAAGTTGATAATTTAACATCGGTTCTGTCAACCGATGTTAACAAACATTAAGCACATCGGGTTGCCATCAATAACCGATGTGGACATGTCGTACATGAAAACGCTCAAAAGA